>OY284489.1:43848839-43938051 GCA_958336395.1 Ctenicera cuprea | reverse complement strand
TCGACATCTTCAACTGCAGTTACCCAGGTCTTCGCTAAGCCTTTCTTTTACAGCGAAGCCGTTCTGGAGAGTAAACTCCATATAAAATCTGGCGCCCGAGAACTTCCCAGCGATTATACGAATAAGCAGCCGTATAATCCCGCCCAACAATAATTGCATATAGTGGTGCAATATCTCACACTGTAAAATACCTTACCTATTTGTACCTAAAATAACCAGGAAATTTAAATAAACGAATATAATTAATATAAATGAAATAAAATACCTATTACGTTTTTTGAATTCTATTTGCTGAGATTGCTGCACAACCGATTTCACAGAAGTAATAGTTTAGCATACAAAAAGCTGAGAAACTGTTAATGTAGAATCAATTTCATGATGTTTATAATTTAATAAATTTATATTAAAGACCCTTAAATGACGTTTAGTAGATTTATTATTTAGGAAAAATAGAGAAATAGTTTTTTCAATAACATTTTTTTTTAAATGGCCTAGTCTTTCTTCTTTTCCAAAAAGCCTTTACTCTGTGGTCAAAAAGTCCTGTAAGGGCGTTTTTAATTGCACGTTGAAAAGTAGCGGGGTCATTTTTTAGACAAAAAGGCTTTCTCTTAAATTGAAAATGGCCATCTTTGGTTGAAAAGGCCGTTTTCTCTCTATCTTGCTTTTCTATTTCAATCTGGTGAAATCCAGATACAAGACATAGTGGTAAAGTAGCTTGCTCTGCCTAGATTGTTTGTACAGTTTCAATTCTATGGTTTTGCTCATTCAGTTTCCTATAATCAATGACTATGCGCTATTTCTGTTTACCTAAAGTATCTAATTTTTTTGAGACGCCCTGATATAAAAGCTATTAGGGGATGCAAATGGTTGAACGATATTTTCGAATAGTATGTTATTCTGCTTTACTAATGACGTGACAGATAAAGGAATACCGGGTGCATGAAAGATTTCTTTGTACTGATAGCATACTGATTAAGTGAGATTTTTCTTCTTCGTTCAAGTGATCAAGTTTAAGATTTTGTTTTAAATTATCTATGAGTGTTTGTTTATTATCTACGTCAATATTATTGATTGGAATTCATTCATTTATATTAGAGTAATCTAAAATTAACGGGTTATAACAATTATTTTTGTAAATTCTATCGGAAGTATTAATAATGCTTGTCCTTAACCAATTGTTATGGAGTTTGACTATTGCAGATGGTATAATTACATGATTGTTCAGTTTTAGTTTAGGTGATTTGTTACCGTTTGTACCTATAGCGGGCAAGGTTGTGAACATCTCAGTTCTAGGTGGAATGTCTATGGATTTTAATAGATTTCCATTTTTTTAATTTTTGAAAACATGCACTGATTTCTTTTTTGAAATTCTTGTTTAGTTTTAGAAGCACTGTAATAAAATAGAATTGTAGTGTTTTCGGTTCGGATATGCATCCATTTGAATTTAACAAAAGCATTTATTTTTGCTTAAAGATCGGATCCTATGAGTCCTACGTATTATTGGTTAAAATTACACATATGGCATAAATGACTGCCGGGTTCTTCAAATAAAGCTTTGATAGGTATTTTAGCGATTTTGTTATATTGGGTTATTCCATGAGAAGTTTTTATTAAATCGTAGTTATAAATAGAATTTGGAAAATGTTCTTTTACAAATTGGGGGAAATTATAGTTCTAGTACTTCAGTATCGATAAGTAATTTGTCACCTGTTCCTGAGTGCAAAATTTGGTTATCATTTCTGGCTCTTGTTGTTAATGATATAGTTCGTGGAAATTTTGAGTTAGTCTCACTTTATTTGGATTTTGGATTTGTTGAGAAGATGGTCTTTTTACTACATTACCTAATTGCATTGGTTCTGCTTTAGTGGTTGGTTTAAAGTTACGTTGAGGAGCAAATACGCTTTGTCCTTGTTTTCCATAAGGGCGTTGGCTAGGAAATTGGGATGGGGGTTGATTTGGATTTAACCGTTGATTGAGGGAATTGGGAAGATACGCAGGTTTACCGAGATGATTGTGCCGTAGAAATGTAATGACCTACAGATGGCGCGTGTATCGCTTTTATACTTTTATATTATTATAGTCTTTCAGTGTAGCTTTGACAGTGGTCGTCTTAGGATCGTGGTTATTGCAGGTTAGGCGCTTCAAAGCAATGCGGTTGTTATATTTTGCACATATTGTTAATAAAATTGTTGTAAAATAATTAGCAATACCCAAGCCATCTGCTTGTCACACCTGTCTGTATTTTAACTGTAAAAATTCTATAAAAAATCAGCGTAATCTAAGTTATTTTAAGGTCCCCGTAAAGGATGTATAAATATGTGATGAATGGAAAAAAAACTGTGGTAACATTATTATAGCACAAATGGACTTATGCCAGAAACTAATTTGCGAGGAACACTTTGCAGCTAAAGACATTTCATGCAATTCCGTTAGAAAAGTTTTGCAAAAATGTGCAATACCAAAACAATTCGTTGTTGATGTTGAAGAAATCGCGGACGTTGTTCCTGTAAATGAGGTTGTGAAAGGTAAGTCGTATTACAGTTTTTCATAAATTGTTGCTTAAAAAATGCTAGGATTTCACCAACAAATTAGCACCGATCAACCAGTTACGGTCGATTTTTTTATTCTCTTCTACAGTTTATTGCCGAATTAATTACTATTTCTTTAAAGCCCATGATTGTAGTATGTGACCAAGAATCCAATAATAGGAGCGCGTTGTCTAAATTGGGCGCTACTAATAAAAATCCAGTGGTATACATCAATAACATGAAAATCTATACTTGTTTCGATCCTCCTCATCTGCTAAAAAGCCTGCGAAATAACTTCTTGAATCCTAAGTTAACGTTTTACATTCGTAAAAAGCTTATTTCGTGGAATGACATCGTGCAAACGTACGAAATAGATAGAAGCATTAAGATGTCTCGCGCATTAACAAAAATCACGCCGATTCATATTAATCCAAATACGTTCCAGAAGATGAGAGTCAAACTTGCTGCACAAATTTTCAGCCATTCTGTAGCTTCAGCAGTAAAAACTGTTTCAAAATCAAAACAGCTCAAATCTTCAACAGGCGAAAACACTGCAAACTTCGTCGAAACTATTAATAAAATTTTCGATTCTTTAAATAGCAGAATTTTGAAAGATCCCAACCCCCATAGAAGACCATTATCTGTATTTGCAAATACTTCTGTACAAAATTTAGAAAACGGATTAGAGTACTTTAAAGATATTGAAGTATACAGTAATGGGAAAAGACGCAATAATATTTATTAAATGAGTATCTGTATATAAAATACTTAATCTATTTAAACCTTATACGTATTTCGGCATGTTTACATGCCATTGTCAAAGGTTATACGAAAGTAAACAGTTAGTGTTGTTATAGCAATAGAACTTTTTTACTTATCTTGGTAATCGTCTGCAGATGATTTGATTTCTTATATATTCTTTGAGGCTTTCGCGGTTTTTTCGAACTGTCACTATTACAATTTACTTTCGGCTTAGACCGCGTCGTCATTTGGGAACTACACCCAGCATAATCAGGTAAGGACCGACCTGTAGCTTGTCTGCCTTTACAAGCATTTGCTCTAGAAGTCTGAGCAATATTTGTTCGTAGGCCCTGCCTGCCTAAACAGGGCCGTGTGCTTAGTTTGTTAAAACCTTGGGGCGGACAAGGATTTGATGTATTTTGTTTGTCAAGACAATAATACTTAATCGGCTTATGCCTGTTAGCTGTTTGTGAACCCATACAAACTAACGTTTCGCAAGACATTGCAGCTTGCATCTTCAGAGTGAACACCCAAGGTTTAAACAAACTAAGCACACGGCCCTGTTTAGGCAGGCAGGGCCTACGAACAAATATTGCTCAGACTTCTAGAGCAAATGCTTGTAAAGGCAGACAAGCTACAGGTCGGTCCTTACCTGATTATGCTGGGTGTAGTTCCCAAATGACGAGGCGGTCTAAGCCGAAAGTAAATTGATTTCTTATTCCAAAATGTCCAGTAGAGGAGAATTTAAGAGATCAATTTGCTCATTCATTAACGGTACAGTTTTTAAATGTTTGTGAATTTCAAAAGCTTCTAGTATATCTAACTTACGTTTATCATCACAAAAGTGTAAACATTTTATGGTGTTATTAGATGTCATTGAATGATTTTGTTCTAGTAAGTGTTTAGCGTAATTGGATTTATGTGGGTGTTTGTATTTGTAACAACGTACGTGTTCTTTATACCTAATATCAAAATTTCTAATTGTCTGGCCTATATAAACCGAATTACAATGCGAACAATTTAATTTGTAAATGCCTGAATTTAACAAATCGTCTGTTTTTGATTTTGCATTAAACAAAGTGTTTAAGATGTTCCTAGTTGTTTTAAAGCTTACTTTATATTTATTTGTTTTGTTTACAATTTTAGCAATTTTTTCTGATTTCTCACCAAAATATGGGATTGAAGCATATTTAATTGTATCGAACGAAGTTAGGATATTCGGATACATTTTTTGAATGGCTAATTTATAATCTTTTTCTTTAATTAATGTATCAATAA
This sequence comes from Ctenicera cuprea, assembly GCA_958336395.1. Classification (NCBI taxonomy): domain Eukaryota; kingdom Metazoa; phylum Arthropoda; class Insecta; order Coleoptera; family Elateridae; genus Ctenicera; species Ctenicera cuprea. The sequence goes on along the minus strand of OY284489.1, from coordinate 43,933,504 downwards.
GTTTAGTATTATAACCATTACTGTATGCAATTTGTTTAATAATTGAAATTTCTCTATTATAATTAATTTCATCTAAAGGGACCGTCAAAGCCCTATGTATCAGGGACCTGTATGCTGCTAATTTATGTGTTTTATGGTGACAAGAATCGTGTGGTATTGTAATGTCTGTTTGTGTACGTTTTCTATAAACTGAGTACTCAAATTTATTAGTTGAATTAATTTTTATGTTTAAATCTAAAAAGTTAATGGACTTATTTTGTTCAGTTTCTAGTGTAAATTTTATGTTTGGGTGCAAGCTGTTAATAAAAATTAAAAATTCATTAATTAAATCAAATGAACTATTAAAACATGCTAAAATGTCATCAACATAACGAAACCAAAATATAACTTTCTCAGATTGATTTGATTCGAATATTTGATCGTCTAGATTTTCCATAAATATGTTAGCTAAAAGAGGTGAAATTGGACTTCCCATGGGTAAACCATCTTTTTGGAAATAAATTTTATTATTAAAAGTAAAATAATTTTGATTAGTGCAAAGTTCAAATAATTGAATCAACTCAGTCCGTTTTATTAACTCAACATTTTTGTTAATAAGAATATCATTTCACAAAGGAATACACTCTTGAGGAGGTATTTGGGAAAACATATTAGTAACATCAAAACTAACTAGCTTGCTTTGTGGTGGTAAATGTAAGTTAGATAACTTTTTGATTACGTACGTACGTTTTACGTAATCAGCCTTTACGTCCCACTGCTGGGCACCGGCACTCTTCTCTGCCACGTACTCTCCTTAGCGCTAAGGTGGAGTACGGGGGACCTACAGTTTAACGTCGAATCCGAACGACTAAATTCCAGAGAAGGTTTCAGGCATTAAGACCCCACGGCTGCCTACACCGAATTGGGGAATGTGAGTGGCGGGTTGCGGCATAGATTTTTATTGCTGCATGGCTTCGGTGGGGAATCGAACCCTAGACCTTCAGCGTTAGAGACTGAGCGCTCAACCTCTGAGCTACCGCCACTCACACTTTTTGATTAATTCGAAAGAATTTTTAACTGAATATTTTGGTTTATAATCAAAACTGGTAACTATATTATTTAGTATTTTTGCTAGCATATGGTTGGGTGCATTTATGTATGGTACTACTGGTCTAATGGGCATGTTGGGTTTGTGTATTTTTAATAAACCGTATAGTTTTGGTGGTTGTGGATTTGGATTTATTATTTGTCTTTTTTGATAATCTGTTAAACAAATCTGGCAATTTTCTAATGTTTGTTTTAATTCTTTTTGATAATTTTTGGTAGGATTACTAGTTAAAGTTTTTAAGTTTGAATTGGTTATGAAATCATTAATTTTTTGTAAGTAAATGTCATTGGGTAATATAACTAACGTGTTTACTTTATCTGCCTTGACAGAAATCAGATTATTTACGGAAATTTTTTCTTTAATCGATTTAAGTAATAAATTAGTTTGATTATTTATTTTATTTTTTGATTTATTGGTATTGATTGACATCTCCTCTATTAAATTAGCAATTTGAAATTTTGCATATAGGAAATGTCTTTATTTGAGAATCAGTTCAGAATTGACTGCTAAAATTTCTTTAATATTATAGGTAAATTTTGGAAAAGGGGCAAACTTAAAACCCTTATTTAGGAATTTTATCTGTTGGTCATTGAAATCTGTGTTTGATAAATTTAGAAAACGAGGATGAAAATTTATTATGGTGTCAGGTTTTGTGTGTGGTTGAAGTGCACGTGTGTGTTGTTCTAATCTCGAAAGTTTATTTTTCTGTATTGTGTATTTTTTAATATTTATTGTATCGATGGATTGCTATGGAGTATTCGCGTAATATTATTATTATAGGATGATTTAAAAATTGAAGAAGTTAAATATTTATTGACGGGATTCATCAATCAGGATGTATTAGATAATTTTAATTCCGTAGTTCGAAACAGGGGTGGATATAATCAAACACCTTCTGTTCGACAATTTCGAATATCGGTGCAGCATAATATGTTTATAAGGCTTCAAGCAGGCGTAGATTCTTCAAATTGTGAAAACGACAAAGCAGAAGATTTAGAATTAAATGATGAACCTGAACTATTAGTGTCACAAATAGATGCTGAAAATGAAGTTAATGTATCAGACTCAATTACTTCAAAAATCGATCTACAACTGGATGATGAAGCGATTATTGCACGTGAACCTCAGCCAAGTACTTCTACAACCTGCAAAGATTTGGAATCCTGTAGTACGGTTTATCTTGCTGGTTATCTAGCATTTAAGCTCTTAAATAAATACAAGTGCGAAATATGCCAAAATTGTGAAAGCTAAAGAAGATTTGTATTCTGACAATAAATTTTATTTACTGTGTAAGGATTATGGTGCAGAAAAAATTAAATATTTGAAGAGGGCATCAGACTGCTTTATAAATTTTATTTCTAAGTTATTGTTGCTCTTTAATGCTTCATTTACTAATTAAAAATGTGCCAAAAATGTTGCTAAAAATATCACGAACTATTTAACTACAGAAACCGCACAAGTGTGTGAACAAATTTGTAAGAATCACATGAAGGACACTATTAACTTGTTAACTAAAGTTAAAATTTATAGGAACCTTAAAAATGAATGTGAACATATAGACTCTATTCGATTAAATTCTAGTAAAATGAAGAAAGAACATAGAAAAGTCAAAATATTGTCTTAAATTTACACTTTGTATAAATGTACAGTGACCGCCAAAAAGTGCACCACATGGAAAACTTTTTTATTCATTTGTCTTTTTTAAATGGGTTTTGTCCTGTTATTTTTCGTAAAAATGTTTTTTTTGCAAAAAATTAATTACATTTAAAAAATAAATGTATTATTTATGTATCTGTGCATTGAAATAATTCAAATTAACTCAACTGTAAAGGAAAAATACACAAAAAAATAAATGTTAAATAGTATTTTTGGAAAAAAATTAAAAACCTAAAACATTTAAATTTTCTCACCAAACTTCATATTTAGAATCTTAATGTAATTACAAACAACTTTTCCTTATGGCAATTTTCCATTTGTTGATAAATAAGGACATATCAGGCCATTTTAAAATTTCAAATGACATTTTGGGTGTCATAGTTGTGACATTACAAATATTTTTGGCAATTTTGTGGTTGTTAATCATGCTGAAACTAATGCCGAAACCCATTTAAACAAAGACAAATGAATAAAAAAGTTTTCTATAAGGTGCAGACTTTTTGGCGGTCACTGTATATATTTCTATTATTGAAACCTATTGAGTTTATTAAATATTTAAAGGAAATTTTTAAATAAAAAAAAAATATTGTTTGGAATAAATTAATATGTGTTTTTCTCGTATTTATTTACCCTTATCTATTTTTTTAATGTTTACGTTTGTTATAATATGTCAGAAATTACTTTCTAAATAATTCGATTCGTAATACCGCCGCTGAACGCTGATTTAGCAAATTCTCCGCCTTGCTCTTGGTCAGCGATAATAAATATCGTTGATTGAGGATTCCCTCAATCAACGTAAATATCTTGTTACATGCCGACTTTGGACCTTTTCATTGCGAATATACGATAATTGTGGTTCGTTCGATAAATTCCCGTCGGTGGCGCCACGCTCTAAACATTCAGTTTGTGGACGGAAGGGTGGCGGGCGTTGAACGAATTGGTGGGAGTACCGGCAATTTACCACGGGGTTGCGCATCTTCTCCATTCCCTCAATCAACGATTTAACCTAAGACTGGGGTTTCTTTGAGAATTAAAATTATTACCAAAGTTCTGTGGTTTGAGTGTATATAAATTTTGTTGAAATTGTGGTACGTAATTATTGAACTAAGGTGTATAAAATTTTTGATTTTTAACGAAATTTTGTTGTCTGGGTGTATAATTGTTTGCATTATTTTTTGGAACTGACCGTTCTAAATCTTGAGAATGATTTTGATTTTTATTTAAACTTTGAAAGTATCTAATTCGGCTCGAATTATCGAAATTGCGTTTTTTAAACTAGCTGGGGTTTTGCTTCTCAGGAAGTTACCAGAAGGTTCTTGCAGGCCTCCAGCAAAAGTAGTTAATGCTAGATTTTTGGGTTGAGCAAATTTGAAATTTTTTATTTCTTTGGCATCGTTGTTTAATGCAATTTTTTAGTTGTATGCTGCCAAGAGTGTTCTAATTTTATTGAAAAATTCTATAGGAGATTCTTTAGAATTTTGACGTAATCTGGTTAATTCGATTTGCAAATTTAGCTCGGATCTCTAATCACCAAACTTTTCAAATAAAACTTGTTTTAGTTCTAACCAAGTGTTATACACATAGCCGGTGACTATTTCTAACACTTGGCTTTTTAATTTATTACGTGCAGAGGACATTAAAAGTTTATTGATATAATCTCCTTGATTAGGTGTACCAAATTGTGAAATTATTGTTTCAGCAGATCTAATAAATTCTGGCCAGGTATTTGGATTTCTATCATAACTTTGAATTTTATTTAATAGGGATACATGAAATCCTGGGGGAAATAAAGTCATGTCATTATTTATTATTAATCTAGCTGGTTGAATAATAGGCATGTAACACAATTATTTTTAATATAAGGGTTTTTATGTTAAGGGCCTAATTTACTATTCCTACACAAAGAAGTTAGTCAATACAGGTAGATTATTAAGTAGTCAAACACTACTCTGTATTTCTCGCTTACAGCGTTCTTATTCGAACTTAAGTATAAATCTAAACTACGTTAGTAATATTTAATTAATTATTTTAAAAATTCGTTTTCACTTTAAAACAAATTGATTCTTACTGAATTTGTTATCTCGATGAATGGTGTCGTCAATAGATGTAGTTGATCCCAATGATCAGGGTTTCTACAACTGCACTGTGGAGCCTTTGACGATGCTTGTTCTCTGGTCTCCTGGATGCTGAATACTGGTGGTGTTTGGTTGAGAATTTTGATATACTAAAATATAAAATAATCGGAATAAAACACGGCCGATAAACACAATATATTATTGCCACAATACAAAGATCCATTTTCATAATCTAAATATTAAACACTTACTCACCCCTCTTTTCACGATTTTTAAGTTAATAAATTTAAACATTAGGATATTCAATTATTCATAAAAACGCCATTATATAACCCATAGGTCACTAATCTAGCACTTCCGGTTTAACCGTAAATTACGCCAACTTCATATTTTTAAATAGGACTTTAACAGATTCTTGTAGAGCATGCAATTCTCTGTTCGACTGTTTTGTCAAATTTAATATTAGATACTAAACGAGGGAGAAAAATGCAATTATTTGTTTTATATAAAGATGGCCATAATATCAATATTTATGTCAGCAATTTTCAACAAGTAGGCGTTGCAATTTATTGAAAATTTCGAATTTCTAGTGCTAAATCGAAATTACACCGATAGTCATTTTAATCAAAAATACTAAAAAATGGATTTTCTTATGAAATAATTGGCTATAACACGATTTTTGTAAACAGTAGCTTTAAAATTTGGATTTCAATGACATATATCTAGTATGTCAGCAATAAACTTAGATAATTTTTTTGTCGGCGAATTGTTGCAAGCTATTTTAGATCTCATGGGTATTGTACCGTCTTACACTAGATTGTGCAGATCTTGATCGATGTAATAGAGTTTAGTAAATAATAATGCGTGATTACTCTTATGCGTCATTTATCGTTGAGCACGGTGACATTAACGCAGTGTCTCACTATCATAAGCCCGCCGGACGGCGAGACGTACAGGCCGCATTTCACTAGGGCTGGTCCAGTCCGGCTGGTCCAGCCGAGCTGGACCAGCTGATACCAGCTCGCCATACACTCACTAGGCTGGTTAATTCGCATTTTATAAATTAAGTACAGTCTTCCTCGCAATTTCGCCGTGTTGACTTCTATGCACCGATGGATTATAGTAGTAGTGATGAAGAAGCGCTTGCTACTTATTTGATTTAAAAAAAAAAGAAGAAACAGCGAAACAGGAAAAGATACTGGGTACACGATACTTTAAAAAAGAGGCCAGAACAAGGAGATTTTTTTAATTTGGCTAAGGAACTGGAAACTGATGCTGAAAGGTAACAATGGCATTATTTCAAAATGAATAAAGAAGACTTTGAAGAAGTGTTGGGGTTAATTTACAATGATATAAAGAAAGAACGAACACGACTTCGCATACCTATATCACCTGCCGAAAGACTTGCTGTGTGTATAAGGTAAGTAAATTACCTATATAAATACCGTGCGATTCAGAAAAAGAGAATCGTGTGACCTTTTGTTCTCCCATTTAAAATACATTGAGCAAACAAACTTTCTACGCCACTCGATTCTGGTTTTTTTTAATCGCACGGTAGTACTTACGTATTAAGGTTTTTGTTTTGACGTTCATACCACATAACTCTTATTATTATCATCTTCTAACTTCTATAGGTATATCATTTATAGCACCATCAAAAATATGTGCACGTTTTGTATTGACCGCTACTATCGGAGCAATGCACAATTTACTTTCTACAATAATTATTGTTAATACCTATTACGAATAGAAAAAAATTACATTTAAGGAAAACTTAAGATTTTTATTTCTAATAATTGAACACAAACGTAGTTATATAAATAAGAATAGGTTATATGAAAAGTTGCACATCATATCTACAGTTGAATATTATCGTGTGGCAGTGATAGGTTGGTTAGGGTTGGCGTAGGAGAATTAGAAGAGGTAAAGAATGTTCGGAGAAATTTGTGGAAGCAGAAGAAGGACGAGAATAAAATTGTGTGGGATGACTGGGATGTGACATACTTTCGTACATATACATATTTTGATTAGGATATGGTGCTGCTGCTGGCCTTGCAGTACTCTCTGTTCTTCAGTGAAAACCAAATTAGAAACTTGCATTTCAATTAAATTCTGTGACAACGGCGGCAATTTCTTAACAGTGTTTGATATACCATGGAAAAATGCATCGATACAATCTTCTGACTGTGGTTTTTTTTGAGTCATTTTCTGTGTAAAATATTCCACGATAATGTCTTCAGAATTACGTTCGTTCTTTCTTTTCTTGGTTATATTACGTGGAACAAACCGCGAGCTTTCCTTTGATCGGTGAGTTGCTGTTGATTGAGGAGTTTTTGGTAATTGAGGCGTTTGCGGGCCTTCATTTTCAGAATGTTCATCATTCTCCTCATGATCTGTATCGCCTTCTTCCTCAGATGATAATATAATTGAGTGTGTGCTGTAAAAACAACAGTATGAAATGCTATAGGACTATAGTTTATATTATACATTACAATCGGTACATACTTGGGATGAATCAGTGTTGGTTTTAGAAACTCCATTTGCTCCATTTTTTTATTTTTGTTCTAGCTTGCCCGGTAACAGTCCTTAATTTACGTAAGCAGTCTCTATAATAATCCCGTAGTCGCTTCCATTTCAATTTAGATGATGCATCTAGACAAGAAATTACACTCAGTTTGAAAATTATATGTTTCCACTGAAATCTATCAAAATCCATTTCGTTTGTTTTTCTCGCTTTGCATTATAGTTAACATAATTATTATATACACGTTAAACTTTTTTATGTGAACTAATATTTCAATACTAAATAGTGAATTCTAATACTATGCGTTATAAACGAGTTTAATTTTATTTCCAGGTTTTTAGTAATTGGAGATTCCTATCGCTCAATAGGGTTTTGCTTTCGTTTGGGAGAAACCACAGTATCTAGCATAGTGAAGGAAGTGTGTGAGGCTTTATGGCAGCGACTGCAACCTATAGTTATGCCAGAACCAACCGAGGATATGCTAATCCGTTCAGCAGAAGAATTCGAAAGAAAATGGCAGTATCTTAATTGTATAGCAGCTATAGATGGGAAACATGTTTTAATAGAATGTCCTAGAAATAGCGGGTCTATGTATTTTAATTATAGGAATCAATCTCAATCGTTTTGCTGGCTTTGGTGGACGCCAATTATAAATTTATTGCCATTGACGTTGGTTCGTATGGAAGAAATGCTGATTCAAGCATTCTAGCATATTCAAAGATGGGCAAAAAGCTGGAACAACATAAATTTGGCATGCCACCTGATAAAGTGCTTCCAGGAACAAATATTTCTATGCCATTTGTTATACTGGGAGATGAAGGCTTTTGCACTGAGCTCTTATGTGATGCGCCCATATCCCAGAGCTTCTACAAGAGAAGAATCTAAATTAATATATAACTACAGGCATTGCCGTGCAAGAAGAGTATCCGAAAATGGTTTTGGCATATTGGCACAAAAGTATAAAATCTATAGAAGACCTCTTCAGATGCATGTTGATACTGTTATAAAAATAGTAAAAGCAACTTGTTGTTGTTTACATAATTTCATGCGTGATAAAAGTTTACCGGTAAATGTTACACAGGACTTATTAGAAGTGTCCATAGAAACTAATAACGGTTTTGAAGATTTAGAACCTACCAACAGAAGAGGAAAAAATGATGCATATGAAATTCGTGACAAATTTACCAATTACTTTGCTTCACCACATGGTTCTGTCCCATGGCAGTTGCAACGTATTCACACATTGGAATAATATTGTATTTTACCATTAAATTGCATGCACTACTATAAAATGAAGTATATTTTATAAACTTACCGTCTTCCATACCTGATACTTCCGTCACCTCTTTACTTCTACGTTCTTATATTCGCTATTTTTTGGATCATACAAACATGGAAAACGTTTTACCGCATCTATAAACACTTCCGTGTTGTCCTCTGCCATCATAGTACCAAAGGGAACTTATTAAAACTGAAAACTAAATAAAAAGTCATGTATAAAAATGCACCGTACCGTCCACGTGGACCGAAAAATAAAGTGTCTGAAAAAGACGCAAATATATTGGCTATTACAATTACCCGCTCGGCCGGTACCGCCCAAAATTGTAACAAAATACAACCCTGGCTGGTACCAGCCCAGCTATCAGCGGCTACCCGCTCCAGTTAGTGTCTGCAGATAAGTTTCAATGCATTTCAACGTCGGCTGGACCAGCCCTAGTGAAATGCGGCCTTACATGTTGTGTCTCACAATATCGATACACTTGGACGGCGTGACTATTGCCTGGTGTCACGACATAACGCTGAATATATGGTGTGTGATGTATAGCAGTGCGGGGGACCAACTCATGCTATTGGGTTGGAAATTTTTTAGACAATTTGGTTTTTATACTGTATTGAATGGAGAATTTATATATTATGAAATACGCAATATAAAATTAACTATCCAGGTTCAAAATAATGTAAAACTAATTTGAATAATAAAACGAAACTGTTAGAAATCGGTTTATTCAAAAAAAGAAAGTTTTCTACCAAAAATTACCTACAAAATTATTTCTTTGTAACTTTGTGTGCAGTGAAAAAGCAGCTTACACAATAATGCTTTTCACAAGCAGTACATTGCCATTTTGTACGAGAACATTTACGTTGTGCTACGATTCTACCATGTTCTTCTTTTACTTTCGCGTACAACAATTTTTTTACCTTCTTGCAAGACGTGTTCCAGATCGTTCTCGGCATCATCAGAATTGGGTTGTGTTGATTCGTCTTGTCGTAATAGTTTTGTAGCAAGGAGTTCTTTATATTCTGTTATTTAAATTTTCTTCTGAGTTACTTCCTTGTACAGCAGAAACGAATTTATCAACGCAGATCCCAATATCAGTTCCATAGCTAGCTTCCGGTACCACTTTGTTCCTCGTCTTAGACAATGTGAATACGCTTTTATTTGATCTGAAAGATCAATATAGGCCTTTGATTTATTATAACTAACTATGGCCTTCGGTTTTTCAATATTTTTTTCGCGTTGTGTAACTGTGGCTACATCAGCATTGTGTGCTGTAGTAAGCATGAGAACATCGCGTTTATCTTTCCATTTCAACATATACCAGTACCACTTTCTTTTGCAAAAACCTCATTTTTTTTAGTTTTTTATTCACAACTTCTTTACAGTTCAACTTACGGTTTGACCTGAGCGTACCAACAAGATGTGTATTACGTCGCAATAATTGAGAAGCCAACGGAACGCTAGTATAGTAACTATCGGTGTAAAGAATTCGGCCACTATCCAAAAGTTTTTCTACTAGGTCATTTACTACAGCAGAGGAGGCGCTACCAACTCCTTTTTTATCTTTCCCACAATAAACGCGCAAATTATACGTATATCCTCCTTCTGCACATAACTTATACAGCCTAATGCCGAATTTGTGGCGCTTATTTTTTATATACTGCCGAAATTTTAGGCGGCCACGGAAAGGAACCAAAGTCTCATCTATGCATACTTCTGTTCCTGGTGTAAGAACATCCTGAAATCGTTCGATCAACTTGTCAACCAATGGAGTCAGTTTTCGCAGTCTCGCATTTTCAAAACTTTCATCTTCGTTGTTATTGAAGTGCCACATTTTCAGTATTTACTCAAAGCGGTTTCTAGGCATTATATTTTTTACATTATTTGCATACAGAAAATTGGTGTATCCAGTAAGATCTCAGTCTAGGAAGCTTCATTAGCGCCATTCACAGCAACAAACCAAGAAATTTTTCCATTTCTTCATGATTGGTAGGAACCCACTCTTTCACGTGACCTTTGGGCTTCTTCTTTACTTTCAGAACTTGCGTTGCATAAAAGTTAGTTTGATCTACCATGTACAGCATGTGCCACCTAACCTTGCAAACTTTAGTGGGCTTTGATTCGGCTACTTACGCTTTGTTTCGTCGGTAGTCGTAACTTAAACTAGCTCTAATTGGCTGTTGGACAGTGTGGTACACTCTACTAAAAAGTGAAAGTCAATTTATTTATGGTTTACGAGAAATTGTGGATTTTTTGACAAATTAAAAGGCCGTGCGCCATAAGATTAGAAACAGTTTGCTTTGAGGAGGGATTAACGATAATTTAGGTTACGTATAAAAAATACAGCAAAGAAACTAGAAATGTAATAAAAAACCGTTGCTTTTGCTTGACAGTGTAACGGCTTCTCGCCTTTTAAACTAATCGTCATTTTTTTTTGCAAGGTTAAATGGCACTTGCTGTAATTTATTATGTCGTCAGTGATGAAAATCTTGAAACAGTCGTACGGAGTTTTGTCTATGTATTCTTCGTAAAATTCTGCGCGAATGCCTACATTATTTACAACAAAATCGAATTGTTTGAGAGACGAACCATCAACATCACGCCATACGATATTGTCATCTGCTGCGTTGTCATTCCCATCGTCACTATCCGAATCAGAGCCAGCAATCTGCGAAATAACATCTTCTATTGTCTGCTCCGCCTGTAACAATATTACTTTTTTTTCGTTTGACAGGATATGATATACAACAATATGTTTTATCATAATTTTTTGAAGTAGAAGGCCCTGCCAGTGAATCTTCTACTGTGCTAGTTTTTGCACGTTTTTTAGGCCTCTCACTTGAATAGACTTCTTTAGTTGAAGGACCTGCCTGTAGAACTTCTACGACACCTGGTTTTGAACGTTTATTTTGCCTTTGACTTTTAAAGGAAGAAGAAGAAGAAGATCCACTTTCGTCAACACCCGGTGTATCTGATAGATAAGTGTCACCGAATTCGCTTGCAGTACCGTCTTCATCAGACAAACTCTTCCCAAAATTGTGCGCGACGCTTTCGATTCGCTTCGTAATTACTCATTGCCACTAGCACGTTGTTACACTATGCAGAGAACGACTGATGATATTACGTGTATGAACAGAACGAAGCACGAAGCCATAATTCCGGTCTACCCTGTGTCACACAGTGTTAGCAAACAGAAATATACACCCAGACGGCGAGACATGACTGTGGTGTCTCAGACAAAATCTTCAAAAAAGGCTATAAAGAAGAACATTTTCCAAATCCGCAACTAGCATAACTCATATAACAGCTAAATTATACAAAAAAAAATTTGGGCCCAGCGACCCAAAATTTTGTTTGCCACGCCCGTGCTTAACGTGTTAAGCGGGATCATAGACTTGAGATATTGTAGACTTCACTATTAAAGTATATCAACATAGAGTGCCTACTTATGTTACAGGTATGTCTTCTTTGTGTGTTTTAGGAAAGCCATATAAACGAGGAGCAACCCTGTTATAATTGTATAATGATTTAGCTACATCTTCTGCATACCCATTAACAAGTAGATCTTTAACTAAGTCATTGCATTTTCTTTAAAAAGATCTAGTAAGATCTTTATTGAGTAACTTGTAAAAGTTTTTGTCATTAAGTAAAATACCCTGCGTTTTAATGTAAAAAATTGGTAATAATGTTAGTAAATTGTGTACGACACAAATTTCTTTTACTTTCCTCAACGCTAAGTAGAATGTATTCTAAGTCTGCCAGTAATCTATTTATGTTCAGATCTTATATAGAAGGTTTAATAAAAAGTTTAGGTCCCAGTGATAAAAAGTTTTTGATTCCAGAGGGAATGTGAACAGTAGTGGTGGTTTTGGGCCATTTTTCTTGTATTACACTATTTTTATTTAAATTAGAAAGGTTTTTAATTGTTACTATATTTTTTGTTTAGCAGAATGAAAAGTTGTATTCCTTCATTTAGTTCTATGAGGTTGTACAGATTCTTTAAAGGTTGTGGGATGTGGTTAGAACCAATTCTTTCTTTCTGCATTCTAAGAGGAAACTTTTCCTGTTCCTGTAAGAGGCCAGTTTAGTGTTGATCTAAGTCCAATGTTTTAGTAGTTGGTTAATTTCTCTGCTATAATCCGTGGTAATTATTTGGTAAAACCCCATGCCTATAATGTGAAGCTTTGGACAGCACCGAAATACTGGTTAAATAACAAAGGTACAAATAATGGGGATGCGTTCGGTGAAGGCGATAAAGAAAATTCTTGTTTTTAAGCCAATATTTCGGAATAATTTTATTCCATCATCAGCACACTACAAATCACGTGAAAAAAGTAGACACTGTTATATACAAAACCATGTGGTCTACTCGGGGCCGCAATAAGGCATGTTAGTACCCTAGGCATATTTTTTTGCCGCCCCCTTATTTAATTAAAAATTGAAATTATCATAACAGCATATTTTTATTACCAAAAAAACTTCAACTCTGGGAACAAAAACAAAAACATATAATAATAATAAAAAAAAAAGAAACCGTACAAACCACTTTTTAACTTTGGTAAAAGGTAACTTATAGGTAGGTTCAATATAATAATATGATGCATATAAAAATAAATATTATGTTTTAAAAGCTTTCTTCGTAGACTTTTTTTCGTCAAAATCATTTATAACTTCATCATAACTTACATTTTTTGTTATGTCGCATTCCAAAGACAAAATGGATAAGGTATTAAGACGTTCTTGCTTCATGGTCTCTAAAATTATTTTTAATCACTGACAATTTTGAAAATGATCTTTCAGATGATGTATTAGCAACTGGAATTGCCAAATAAATTCGCAACCCGATGTCAAAATTGGGAAATGTTTCTTTCAATCCGCATTCTCTCAAATACTTGCAAATTTCCAGTGGAAATTCAATTTTGTTCTCTAAATCCGCTTTTAAATGAATGCATTCATGAATGAACGAAGCATCTAAATCTTTTCCGTAAATATGTATTAACTTCTTCGCTTTTTTAATTACTGTTTCATTTTCCAAGTTTCAAATATTCGTAACGACGTAAAATCGTCGTTTTAGATCTGTAGTGAGTGTATCATCGATGATGACATAAAATGTCCCGATTTTCATCTCATGTCTGGCTGAAAACTGTCCTTTATCACCTACACTGTCATCAAACTGAACCTTTCTTCGTTTCTTTCTGCCCACTTTAAAAGATTTTGTAATATATTTTTGGCTTCTTCGTAAATTGTTAGTTATCGATTTAAAATATTTTTTAAGTGCTTCTAATTCTCGAACCACAGAGCACAGGTCAAGCGGAGGATTTTGCACGTATTTATTTGATGCTTTCATTCTCTCTAAAATGTGATGTCAAACTACAGCAAGTAAAGAACTTTCTAATTCCTCCATTTTTACTTCCGGTTCCGGTTTCGGATTTTCTTAAAAGCTTATTTTGTCGGTCAACTCTTGATATACCTCCATATTTGCAATCTAATAGTTTACCTGTTAATAGTGGAGTTCCGCAAGGGTCAATATTAGGACCCACACTATTCTTGCTCTATATCAATGATATAAAATTTTGCACTAATTACGGAAAAATTACCTTATTTGCCGATGATACAAATATTCTCTTTACGCACCCTAACATGCAAACATTAATAAATCATATTGAGACTGACTTGAAGAAATTAAAGCTTTGGTGTGATTCAAATTTACTATCCTTAAACGCTAAAAAAATAAATTTTATAGTTTTTCACCCCCGACAAAATCATATTTTAGTACCTCAATTTGTAACGTTCAAAGTTCAAAATTGCTAGGTATTTTAATTGATAACAATTTAACGTGGACGCCTTTTATAAATAATCTTGCAGCCAAACTTGTTACCCATTAAAAATTGTTGCAAAATCTGTAGACTATAAAACTGCGCGTACGGTTTATTTTGCGTATTTTGAAGCCTTAATTAGGTACGGAATTGCATATTGGGGTAATACAAAAAAAAAATTTTTATATAATATTTAGAATTCAGAAAAAAGCCATCAGAATAATTGCAAACTTAAATAAATATGATCATTGTAGAGAAACTTTCAAAAAACTTGATATACTTACCCTTCCATCAATATACATATTTGAAACTTGTTAAATGATTCACAAACATAAAAACAATTTTAGAACTAATAATCAAATCCACAATTATCAAACAAGATAAGTTAACGAACTTTACCTTCCTAACAATGTAAACAATTTATTATTTCAAAATTCACCGGTATGTCTAGGAAAAACTTTGTATAATAAGCTACCGGATAACATTAAATTTTTAACACAACCAAAAGTATTTAAAAGAAAACTTAGAAAGTGGTCAGTACAATATTCCTTCTACAGCATTAATGAGTACAAATCAAGCTGATCCCTGTCTCGTACATCTAAGACAGTCAGAGTTCTATTTTGATGATTTTTTTTGCATGTGTTATGTTAAGTGTTTAACCGACGTAGATTTGTATTTAAATCGCATATGTGCTGTGTTATGTCTATATTTATGTTTATTTTAATTTATTATATATGTTATTTCTATTTTGTAACAACACACAGAGTGTTTTTTAACAATAAAGAACTACTACTACTACTATTCTAACGCTTATCAAAATCGGATCATCCGTTCGGAAGGTATGATGCATATACACTAATACCCACCCCACCCACAGGCAGCCATTAAAAAAAACATTTTCATGGGTTCCTGGAAGTCGAGACATGTATTTTCGTCAAAATCTCGATTTAGAAAATATTCATGAAAGCAATATTTCTTTATACCAAAAGCATTGGAAAGTAAAAAATGAATGAATATTTCTTTAACACGTTCGCTCGTTGCCACTAAAATCTTGTTATATGTCTTCAGTTTTAACCTCTCTGTGTTTCCGCATGGCTATGGTCTCCAATTTTTACGCCGTGCGCTACGTCCAGATTTTGCTGATGTGGCGTACAACGTTAGTACGTCGTTCGCGACTGCACATGGTCACTCTCGTCACGCTCCACGGAGGGCCATCGCTTTCAGTATAGCTCGATCTTTCGCCTTGTTTTATTCCAAAATGGAGGCTGAAACAACTTTAATGCTCCTTTTTTTTGAGGAAGGGGAGAATGACGATTACCTTATGCGAATGTTACTGGCGAAAAAGAGACGTAGAAAACACGAGTTATTTGTGAGGAGGAATACAGAAGGGTGTTTTAACATATAGCTGAAACACTTACATAATAATGATATCAAGTTTATGGAATATTTTCGTTTGTCAAAGGAAAAGTTCATGAGCGTGTTGAAACTAATTGAAAACGACATTTCAAGACAACCATCAACAAGATATCGGAATCCCATTTCTGCTGCAGAAAAATTAGCTGTAACATTAAGGTAAGACATTTATTAATTATTGTAAGTTTTACTTGTTTATTATAATATTTAACAAAAGCAACTAAAGTATTTATGACAACCACGTATAATTTGAATCTTCATATGATGGCATTGGAGTTGCAACATACTGGGGCTGTATTGAAAAACAATTTGAACTGCTTGATGACATTGATGACGAAGGTGCAACATGGATCTGTGGTGTATTGAGTTTAATCTCTGTCTCGGTCACTAGCTGACAGACTTTAAGCCGAATATTTGCTTGTTCACGTGGTGGAAAAGTTTCCACAACATGGGCCATCGAGTCGAAAATTTTTTTATCGGTGTTTGTGGTGGATCACGTGGGGGATTATTTCGAAGAAACTTGTCATATAGGAGGGATCGTTGAGCGTCCCTTTTATTATGTAGGTCTAATGTTGAATCAACTTTTTAAAATTTAATTAATATAAAATTAAGACTACCTACTATATAAATGAGTAAATTAATGTAAAGTGTAGTCATATTATACTGATAGCATGTTGATCTGATGTTAACTCTTGTATTTTTAATGCTATTAACATGACTACACTATACTTATCTAATAAATAAGAAAAATTCCTACCGTCTATCATTTACGCTGTCTGATAAAAAGGACATTAGCTTTTCGTATTCCCAACTTGTATTTACTCGAGCTGAACCAGTTCCGGAGTCTTTTATCTTTTTCTTATATTGATCCGGAAGACTTTTCCATTGCTTTTTGCATTCTGAAACTAATAACATATTAATTATATCTTTCTTTTCAGATATTTGGCAACTGGAGAAAGCATGCGGTCACTCGCTTTTCAATTTCGAATATCACATAACTATATATCCGTCATCATAAAAGAGACGTCAAAAGCCTTGTGCAAGCACCTCGTACCTATATATCTACCGAATATTACGGAAGATATTTTGAAAAATGTTGGCGAAAAATTTATGTCAAAATGGAATTTTCCTTGTTGCGGTGCTATTGATGGCAGGCACTGCCGTCCTCCTCATTCAGGATCCCTTTATTTTAACCACAAGAAATTTTTCTCTATTGTTTTGTTAGCTATAGTAGACGCCGACTGTAAATTTTTATGTGTGGACATTGGTTCCTATGTAAAAGAGAGCGATAGCGGAATATTTTCTAAGTCAGCCATGGGAAGACAGATCGAAAATGGAAACTTTCCTTTCCCCCCTGACACACAATTGCCTGGCACAGATAACTTTTTACCTCAGTTTCTAGTTGGAGATGGTGGGTTTAAATTGCTTCCCCATTTGATGAAACCATACCCTTTTGCGCAAAGCCAAGAAGATGTTGAAAAAAGACAATTTAACTACCGACTCAGCAGAGCTTGCAGAACTGTCGAAAGTGGATTTGGAATTTTGGCAAAGACATTCAGAGTTTTCCATACCCCTATAAATATGGTACCAGGTACTATAGACACTCTTATTTTGGCATCATGTTGTCTGCATAATATACTGATATGTCAGATAAAAATACATGTCAAATTAATGCTGCGAACAACAGGAAAGAAGACATGCCTACTTAAAATATGCGACCTATGAGACGAGCAGGCGGAGCTGAAGTTGTTTCAGCAGTAAATATTAGGAATGAACTAAAAGAATACATTTGTTCACCACAGGGTAGATTGACTTGGCAAAATGACCGGATATAAAACATTATATTTATATATTTTATTTTATTGAACAAAATAAAACATTGTCTGCTTACTTGATATACCAATAATAGCACTTATTTCTTCCCAGCACTTATGTTTCACAATATTGTTTTTATAGTTCTTATCACTAGCATCAAATATTGCTCTATTGCCCTTTACTAATTCAATTAACAATTCGTCTCTTTCTTTATTAAATTTATTCATTACGCGGCGTATTCCACGACGTCCGTGACGCTACAATGCTCGAAAATAACTAAAGACGCTGCGTACAACGTCTAGACGCGACGGATGGCACGTGGACGCCGCGTTTGGCGTGAAAAAGAGACCGTATCTATACATTTACATTGTAAGCATACAGACGCGGCGTATGGCGTGACGCTGTATGCGACCTACGGCGTTTATTGGAGAGCACAGCCCAAAAGTAGTAGGATAGATGATACCTTCTAGCGCAGATTTTTAAAAACGCATTTTTAAGTAAACTAACAGGATTTTCATACCCATTTTCGCAAAAAAAAGCGACTTTTAAATTCATTCTCAAAAAAGGTCGACGAACTAGCAAAAACAGCCCACTTTTCAAGTATCCTGCCGGCGCACATTTTTTAAAAATACCTCATTTTTTGCAAATGAAGTCATTTTTTCAAGTACCCAGCTGGCGTACGGCTGCCTGTTGGAGCAGCTGATACTCTATATGGACGAAAAAGCTGTCGAAGCTCATCTTAAATCGTAGTATTTGATTGCCATTGAGATGTACCACTTCTTGGTAGAACCAGTACCTGAGCTGTAGTGTTGGTCCATCGGAGGAACTTCTCTGTTAGTTTTGATGGAGAAATAACCTGTTTGAGAAGTCGAATGTGATTGATCTGGTGGTCGAACAGTTCCAACAATCAAGTTTTGGAGCCCTTCCCGAAATTCTTAATTGATTCGAATTTTTTGAACCTTTTCTTCAAATTTCGATGAATCTACGATTGTCAAAAATATTAAAGGATTTCAGAATCTGAATTAGCAAAATCATGTGTAGGCGCCACTGAATGGGGGGTTAAACAAAATTTAAAAGTATTGTATCAAACTTATCAAAAATAAAAAAAAATTAGACCACCCCCATAACTAATAAAGGCCGATTCTCACTATTCGTGCAATGCGCGGGCTCGGCAAGCGCTCGGCGTGGGCAAGGATTTTATGGAGTATTCACACTGGGGCAGGTTACCAGCTGGTTTCAGTCGTGCTCAGCTTGTTGGACGGAGTGTGACAAAGATGTTTTCAACTATCACATTAATAAAAATTGCGCTAATATTGGACGAGGAAGAAAAGGTAAAAAGACGTCAAAAAAGAAAAAGACGGGGAAGTAACGACCGTCACAACGTTAAGGATAAGTTTTAATTGGGTTATAGGTCTGGGCTAATAAGTTCAACTATTTATTCTTATCCAAGCTTTCGAAATAGTTTATTTCTTCTTCAGGGAACTACAAAATTGTAAACAACAGTAAATAAGAGCATGCTCTAACCTTCAAATTTTTAAACTTACTAGAAAACAAGTTGCAGGTAGTGGCAAAATGGAAGAACATTTGTTAACACAGCAGTAAAATTGTAAACAATTACATATCAAAATGAGTTAATATATAAAACAAACGGATGGTTTGAATAATTTAAAATTGATGTAACACATGAATGTCAGATTAAAACCTTAGCGATATATTGTAAAATTGATAATGAAAAATAACATGAAAGTAACTACACTAAGCGGGAAAATTTAAATTTCTACCCCGGATAGATCTATATTAGAGGTATTGACATTAAACTTGTGAAAATTTAAAATGTAAGAATAAATTGAACTTAAATTATCTATATCTGTTTTTGAATTTAAACAATTTGGATTATTAAATATATGTGTCATTTCAAGGAAGAGCCTGCCTTTGTAATTTGTTTCTTTATCTAAAATTTTGACGTCGTTGAAATTAATAACATGGTTAGTGGTTTTACTATGTGTGGATAAAGCGCAAGAATTTTTACCTATTTTGCAGTCACTCCAATGTTGAGTAACTCGGTTTTTAAGCCATTGTGAAGTTTGACCAATGTAAATACCCTCACATCCCCCGCAGGGGATGGAGTAGACGACGTTTGAGTTACTAAGCAAAGGAGCCCTGTCTTTAGTTTTAGAAAATAAATTATAAACAGTTTTGACATTATATTGAGCTATTTTAATTTGATCAGTTTTTAACACTTTAATTAAATTAGGGGTGAGGCCCTCGATGTAAGGGAGTCTTTTGTAGATGTCTTAATAAATACCAAGAATAGCAGCGGGCCTAGGTTTGACCCTTGAGGAACACCTGAAGTTGCGAAAAATTCACTTGATTTATACCCCTTACATTCAGCATATTGTTTTCTGTTAAATAAGTAACTAGAGAAAAGTGTTATCAAGTTGTTACTGATACCAATGGCGGATAATTTATCTAAAGGAATTAAGTGATTAACTTTATCGAAAGCCTTAGAAAAGTCTGTGTAAACTATATCAACTTGATAACCCTTCTCCATCGCTTCCAATACAGGTTGTACAAAGTTACATAAGGTTGTTACTGTTGATTTGCCCCTCAAGAAACCATGCTGGTTATCACTGATATTATTACTAATTTTATTATATATATTATCAAATATTATTGTTTCAAATGTTTTTGCAAAAATACATAGTAGAGAGACTGGCCTGTAATTCTGGATTAGTGATTTTTTACCTTGTTTATGTACTGGACAAATCTTAGATACTTTCCAGACTCTGGGAAAGGCGCATTGTTTCAGAGACATATTAAATATTGTGTAAAAAGGTTCTATTAGATACTCTGCACAGCCCTTTACAATATACACTGGTATTTCATCAGGTCCAACAGATTTTTTGTTTTTTAACTTTTTATTTGCTTTCATTATTTCGTCTCTTGTTATGTGGTTTAGTTCTATAGAATTAAAAGCTGATTGTATAACATTGTTTCTATGCGCAATATTTGTACAGTTTTGTTGTTCTTGATAAGTATTACCTCTTTCATATACGCTTTTAAAGTAATCTGCAAACCCCTGCGATATATCCTCGCCCCTTCCAAAAATTTTAGTGTCCGACTCTGAATACATAGTTGCCGGTACTTCTGCCAGCCCCATGCTCTTTTTAACGTACTTCTAACAATTATCAAGATTTTGATTAATATTATCTTCTACCTCATCAATATATTTCTTATAGCGATTTGGAGGAGCGCTGAGGAGATCAAAATAGAAAGAGGTGTAAGAGAAGGTTCTGTGCTGTCCCCGCTACTTTTTAACATCTACTCCGAATACATTATGAAACTAGCCTTAGATGATATCGATGAGGGAATACTGATAAACGGAGAACGTCTGAATAACATCAGGTACGCAGACGACACAATTATATTTTCAGATAGCCTAGAGGGTCTACAAATCCTAATATCACGTGTCGCAGAATCAAGCCAAAACTATGGTCTGAACTTTAACATACAACAAACTAAATATATGGTCATCAGTAAGAACCTAGTACCACCGGGACGTCTAATTGTTAACCAACAACAGATAACAAGAGTCGAGAAATACACGTACCTGGGGACAAGTTTAAACGAACATTGGGACCACTCAGCTGAAATAAAGCAGAGAATTGAGAAAGCCAGGGCAGCGTTCATGAGAATGAGCACAATATTTAAGAGCCACGACCTCCCGTTACAAATAAAAATTCGTTTACTGCGCTGCTACGTATTCACGGTTCTTCTCTATGGAGTGGAATCTTGGACGCTGACCGAGGCATCTACCAAGAAGTTGGAGGCGTTTGAAATGTGGTGCTATAGACGCATTCTGAAAATCTCATGGGTCGACCGGATTACAAATAAAGAAGTACTGTGTAGAATGCAGAAAGACTGTGAAATACTTATCACTGTAAAACAACGCAAAATGGAATACCTGGGCCACATAATGCGTAATGAACACCGATATGGCCTACTACAACTCATTCTGCAGGGAAAAGTGTACGGAGGCGAGGACCAGGACGAAGGAGAATATCGTGGCTGCGGAATCTAAGAAAATGGTTCTCTCTAACTACAACACAACTCTTCCGAACAGCAGCCAATAAAGGTAGGATAGCCATGTTAATAGCCAACATCCGAAACGGATAGGCACTGCAAGAAGAAGAAGCGATTTTAATTTGTTTTTTAATTCTGCCCTAGATTTTTTATAATTGGTTTCATAATTTGGAAATTTAAACCTTAAACTTAATTTACGGAACTTCTCCTTCTCTTTTATCAGTTTAATGATATTTTATTGCACCATACTGGAAATTAATGATATTTTTATTGTACCATACTGGAAATTTTCGTTTAACTTTTTTTGTTTGGGGTACCGTTTGATCTAAAATATATTTTATAAAAGTAATCAACCATTTCTTCTAAATTGTTTTGTTTATTTAGGTTAGTCCCTTAGTTTTTCATATAATAACAAAATTTGCTTTTTTATAGTTATGTTTGTGATTATTTACCGTTGTTGAGTTCACACTTTCTTTTACATTTAAATTAAAGAACAATCCTAAAGTTGTATGACGTAAGTCCTCTGCTACAATCGCCTCTCCCTCACCTTTGACCTCCATTAAGAAATTCAACAATACTACATCTAAAATGCGACCATTACCATTCAAAACTGAATTATACTGCTTATATCCTAACATATCAGAAAAATTTAAGAAATTTTTAACTTTATTTGGCACTGTAATTTGGCCCGAGGATAAATAATTTGTATCTGATTTTGATTTAATTGTATTGTTTTATACTTTAAAGTGGGAGCTCCCCGAAAACGTAATATAATAAAACTTGTCTAATAACTTTGATTTATTTACAGCAATATTATATTTCTTTCAGCAAATACAGACTTTAATTAACAGTGATTACTTGACTTAGCTAAATTGCTGTGATTTAGTCTTAGTTAATCTTAAGCAGGTGGTTATTTTAGAACAGCTACACACATTTTTGTACATAAATGTAAATATTGTAAAACACATGTTAACACGTGTCAATGAGTTTGCCGCCTGTTGTGTGGATTATTGGGGTCAATCTAATATTTAAAATTTCACGCTCTCGCATTTTAGGGATTAGGGTAAATATTGGGTTGTAGTTATTAACATAAATTGAGGAAACTTGACAGATTTAATTAGCACAAGTGTTCAAGAAAGCTTGAGAGTGTGAGACAAAATTTTATTGGAAAAAGAAACAAGTCCAACTGCTTGTAGGATGGACATGAATTTTAATAAAAGAGTATGTTCCCTAAAGGAAGGGATCAATCTTCGAATTCTCAAAGATCACTCAGTTCGCTGAAATCTGAACGTCAGTTTGAAAGCATTATTGCTAA
The DNA here is from genome assembly GCA_958336395.1 of Ctenicera cuprea. Lineage (NCBI taxonomy): Eukaryota > Metazoa > Arthropoda > Insecta > Coleoptera > Elateridae > Ctenicera > Ctenicera cuprea. Next base: position 43,910,441 of record OY284489.1, on the reverse strand, counting down.
AATTCTATTACAATATTACAAGTCTGGGACTTGCAACTTAAAAATAAAATATTATCTTCGTGGGTTTTGGGCTACGAAGAGCACTTTGCCAAAATCAAATAGGCTTAGGCGTAGTAGCTCATTCTTGTCGGTGTACCTGATTAGGCGTATCAAAGGCGGCGCTATTGTTCCTCTCAGGAGGGAATTAGGCGTAGCAATTGAGGCGCTATTGCAGGGAAGCCGATTGGAGTGAGTGACGGCGCTATTTCCATATTGGTTGCGGCACGGGGTTTGGGGCTACGAGGAGCACTTTGCCAAAATCAAATAGGCTTAGGCGTAGTGGCTCATTCTTGTCGGTGTACCTGATTAGGCGTATCAAAAGCGGCGCTATTGTTCCTCTCAGGAGGGAATTAGGCGTAGCAATTGAGGCGCTATTGCAGGGAAGCCGATTGGAGTGAGTGACGGCGCTATTTCCATATTGGTTGCGGCACGGGGTTTGAGGCTACGAGGAGCACATTGCCAAAATCAAATAGGCTTAGGCGTAGTGGCTCATTCTTGTCGGTGTACCTGATTAGGCGCATCAAAGGCGGCGCTATTGTTCCTCTCAGGATGGAATTAGGCGTAGCTATTGAGGCGCTATTGCAGGGAAGCCGATTGGAGTGAGTGACGGCGCTATTTCCATATTGGTTGCGGCAAGACGCTCTGTTCGCGTGTAGTTACACATTTTTACTGACGTAAACTGCACAATACTCGACATTTATAAACAGTCCCAAATAGAAGTATCAGTATGGGATACAACTGAGGGCAAATTCTATATAAATGGTTCTAGCACTCATAACACCAATATTTGCACCACATGAATAAATAAATTCTTAAAAAGGTTTACTGTTGTTTAAATCAGCTTAAAATCTTATCTTTTAACCTCGATAGCGACAGGGTAAATCAAACACGAGCAAATAAATAAAACACAACGTAGGTCCGACACCGATCATCGCAAGTAAATAAGTTATCAACCATCAATATTTGATAAATTTTAAATAATACAATTAAAATTTGTAAATAAAAATATCAGCGAAACTGCACGATCACAGCACATTACTGACAGATTCCCTCAAAACACTATAACGATACAAGTCGGTTATATTCATGTCTCCTACTATAATACATTTTGATTGCCATATAAAATTTAAATCGCTTATAATTTCATATAGCATATTATATTCATGTTGTGGTACTTCTGGTGCAATATAAATTAAAATAATGTAGAGCTTTTGTCTGCCCTCTTGTTTTATTTCAACGCACATAATTTCATTGAACGCACTTATTTAATTGGCACGTCCACAGCATCAATTTCTCTCTTCACTGCTATCACCACCCCTTTCCTTGCCAGTTTGTTCTCTAGTCCGATCTTTCCTAAATACCGTAAAATTTTCCCCAAAAAGTTCACCATCCTTTATGCCTTCATATAAAAACGTTTCCGTTAATGTTATAATATCATACTCAATTTCACTGACACTAACAAAAAATTCTTGCGTTTTAGTTCTCAATCCTCTGACATTTTGATAACACAGGCCTGCGTTTTAATACCTTGTAAAATGTGAATTGAATTTTGCAACTGAATTTGAGTAAATGAGTGCCGCTGATTTCAAATCTGCTTTTAGTTTTTTGCTATCAAGTTGTTTTTCTACTGTATACGACCGTAGGACGGTCCCTCTTTAGCATCCAACAGTAGTCGGCCATCATTGTGACATCCCAACGCCCTTGATATCTTCTTTCCATCTCTTTAATATCTTGCTGAAATCGTTCACCCTGCTCTTCACTAGCATCACCAAGGTTATCCGGAAAATAGTCTAGATGAGCATGTAAGAAGTGAAGCTTTATGCTCATGTTGCAACCCAACTTAGAAAATTTATCCAACATATTGTCAACAATGCTTATATAGTCCGGGTCTTTATGGTTCCCTAGAAACTTATTTATAACTTCTTTTAAAGCTCTCCATGCCTCTTTTTCGTTTTCCTTCATTACCATTTCAAATTCATTACTTTTCATTAATGTTCTTATTTGTGGCCCAACAAAAATACCTTCCTTTAGTTTTGCGTCTGAGAGACCCGGAAAGGTTTCACACAAGTATTTAAAACATCCTCCATTCTTGTCCAAAGCTTTAACAAATTGTTTCATCAGCCCCAATTTTATATGCAGCGGGGGTAATAACACTTTCTTGGGGTCAACTAGGCTCTCTCGAATCACATTTTTGGAGCCAGGTGTTAACGTCTCCCTTGGTGGCCAGTTTATTCTTGTCCAGTGCTCATCACGCGCTCTGCTGTCCCACTCGCATAAGAAACATGGATATTTGGTATATCCGGATTGTTGACCTAAAAGCAAAGCTAAAATTTTTAGATCTCCACATATTACCCAGTTGTGAACTTTATAGTTTATTCTTAGAAGAAGCTCTTGAAGGTTTTCGTAATTTTCTTTTAGTTGAGTTGAATGACCAACTGGAACAGAGGCGTAAACATTGCCATTGTGCAGAAGGACAGCTTTAAGGCTTCTTTTTAAGGAGTCGATAAAAAGTCTCCAGTCCGTAGGTTTGTATTCAGAGCCACCAAGGCGAATAACTAAGTCAGAGACGTTATTGCAAAATACAAGTGCGCCGTTTTGGGCGAAGTAATCCACAAATTCAGCCTCACGATTTCGATACCAGTAAAATGTTGTTGCTGGAGCAAGTAAATGTTTATCCCTTAGCCTAGATCCTAAAATCTCAGACAGATCTTTTGGAAGTCCTAAATCTCTGACTAAGTCATTAAGTTCTTCTTGAAAAAATAGCTGAGGTTCAGTGTCTTTTGAGGTTGATGGTTCAAAAATATCAATTTCTGTATCTGTTGAAGGTTCGGAATCGGCACGAGTCTGCAATACTTTGGGCGGAACAGGTACAGGTACATCGCCATCATGTGGAACTGGTCTTACTGCCGAATGAAGATTAGGGTAGTTAATATATGTAAGAGTGCGTGTGTTATGACCCTTAATACCACATAGACAAAAATAGCAGTCGTCGGTGTGATTTTTCGGCTCTCTCCAGACCATCGGTATTCCAAAAGGCAGGGCTTTTCTAGTTCCTTTAAACCAATGCCTTAAGCAAATAACATGTGGTGCCCAAAGTTTATCTTGATCTCCAAGTTTAATTTTAAAGTAGGCTAAATATGCATTTTCAACGAAGTCAGTAATGTTTCTTTTATACTTTTTCACTATAAACTGACCATAAATGTAACAGAAATCATCAGGCTTATTTTTACAACACCTACCAGACATTTTTTCACACAAAGAACAGCACAACCACCTTACTAATAGATTAACACGCCAACACTAAATTATTTGCTCTGAAGGTTTTGTTTACCTTGAATACTTCGACTGCGGGGAATCCCCGACGGTAATTATGTCACTGCTGGTAAATCCCCTAATGTATGCGCCAATTAAAACGATATATTACAGTGGTTCTCAAAATTTCGGACTTGAAAGGAAGTTTTAATCAATTGTAAGCGAACATCAAGAAAATACCACAATATTGGTTTACCAAAAAACTGTACGTGATAGAAACAAAAAGCGGCAGGATTAGTTAAATATACGTCCTAACTACCCTAAAAAAATAAAAAAAGTTTAAGCACAAATTTTTCGCAGGCCTGTGTAATGTTTGCTGCTCCTCACCTGTTTTGGCATCTGGTTCGACTGGATTTCACTCCCTGGGCAGGTCTTGCTCAGATGTTATTTTCATGGAATTTGATTTATCGTCCTTTTTTAGGAATATGTTACCATTACTCACCCATGCGTAATTATAGTTTAAATTTTTTTGAACTGCTTTGGTTTGCCATAAAAGATCTTAATTGATTCTTTCGCAGGATAACATCGTGATTTTGCAGTAATTACTTTATGGTAGGAAGGCAATATTGAGGCATTGCAGTGCTTATTAACTAAATCTCGCGTCATCAAGTACGTGTCTTTTGACATTTTCCCGGAAATTACCAAGTTCAAAGTCTCATCGGCCTATATTTCCCCCATATTCTGCTGCGATACCCTTTTGTAAGCTGAATCATACTCCAACGCACGCGGTGGATCGTTGTCCACAATGTCCTTTAAGACGTTTGCAGCTGTGAAAGATACGAAAGCGCGGAGAGTCATTTCCGTGGCATACACAAGCAGGGCCGGATTAGCCTTTGTGGCGCCGTTAGGCACAATCCTTAAGTGCTGCCCCCTACCCCATCGAAAAGGTGAAAAAAAACATTTATAAAATAAAAAAAGGTAGATATTTATTTAGTAAAACAAACAATAATTAAAAAAATAATGAACCTTTACAAGTTATTTATTATTATAAAAAATATCAAAATTTTCTTTTTCTGGCCTTAGCAAAAGCAAAGGACTTAATAGTTTCTTCAAAAGAAATTTTTCTAGTAAATTCGCCCTCTATACATAAAAGGTCAAGCCCTGTGACGCGTTCTTGATTCATAATAGTCCTAAATTGATTTTTGATACGCTTCAGGACTGAAAATGATCGTTCGGCTGAAGTGTTCGAAATTGGAAGAGTGTTAAATATTCGAATTAAGATTTCGACGTTCGGGTAAATGTCTTGTAATTCCTTTTCTTTTAACCATTTCAACAAATTCCTTGGGTTCTCTGGGATTACATACCGCCAAGGCCCGAACTTTTTAAATGGCCCTGAAGATGAACCAGCTCTTCTATTATTTCATTTTCGATATCATTGCTAAATGTTTTGGCAATTTTTAGTACCTTTTCTTTCAACACGGTAACATTTGCATCGTTTAAATATATCGAATTTTTCTAAAGTGTCCATGTAAGCTCCACATCGACGATTCATTTCTGCAATTAATTTATCTATGATGGCATAAAACGTATGGATTCGAAAACTGTCGCGTTCGTTGAAATATACTTCGTGATCGTCACGAGTTTCGTCTATTTTAAGTTTCCGTGTTTGTTTCCTCTTAATTTCATAGGATGTCAGGCCACAAAACACTATTGCTTTTTTATCATACTCGTCGAAATCCTTACCAATTTTATCAAAAAATAACACCAACTATTTTAAAAGGTTAACTGCCTCGGCTTAATCTAAATCGCCTTTTTGTAAATATGCACTGACATTATTTACTCTCTTGACAATTGTTCCCCAAATTTCCAATAATATTGCTGTTTCGGGTGTTCTAATTTTATCTTCAAGGCAGTTACTTCAACCCTAGTCGCCACCTTTTGATTCGTGTCATTCTCTATTTCAGAGAACGCATTAACCACAGCAGACCAATTTTTCTTTAACGCAATGCATGCGTCGCTACGAGCAGACCATCGCGTAACATATAAACCTTTTAGTGTTATTGTATTACTATCACCAGTCTGGCCATGGAATTTGCTTAAAAGTTCCCACCTGCTGGTAGAGACAGAGAAGAATTTGTAAATTTCCTGTAACAAACCGACGAACGAGACAGCTTCAAAGCAGCATTCTGCAGCACTGGTCCCGACTAAATTAAGGGAGTGTCCGGCGCAAGGTACATAAGGCGAGTTTGCATTAACTTCCTTGATTCTGGCTTGTAGCCCTGAGTATACACCTTACATGTTTAGCGCGTTATCGTATGATTGGCTGCGGCAGTTCTCGATATCAATTTTTAGTTCTTCCAACTGCTCAGTGACACAGTTGAAGAGTTCTTCTGATTTGTGACCTGCGTTGGGCAAGAATTTAAAAAATCTTTCAACCGGGTCTCCATTTTCAAGAACATATCCCACAACTAAAGATAACTGGTCAATGTGGGCCATGTCTGGCGTTGAGTCAACAATTAGAGAGAAATATTTTTGTGATTGAATTTCACGAATAATTTCGCGCAAAACGGCATCTGACATTATTTCAATGAACTCATTACACATGGTAGATGAAAGGTAAGATACTTTTCCCTTACCAGGATTACCGTTTCAATGTGCTGGTCTGAAAACGGATCAAATTCTGAAATTACCTCAAGTAACATAAAATTTCCATTGTATAAAGAGCCAAAAAATTCATCTGTTGCTCTGAATGGCTATCCACGAGAAGCCAGAGCTTTCACCACAACAACAACTCTCCGTAAAACGTTTTGCCAGTAGAAAATTTCCTCTTCTATTACCTCGGTTAGAGCTGTGTCAATTTTACCTAGTTTACTAAGTAGTAAATTCGATTTATGCCTAGTAGAATTTTCATGTATCATTAACAGTTTTTTCAGATTTTTCCAATCATCAACCCCCTCTTTGGTCATGATTCCAAGAACTGTAGCTCAAAAGATCGAGGTCCTAAATGTTTCAAGTGCGGTAACTTTGGGCACAAAGGTCCAGAACGTAAGCCCGTAACGAAACCAAGTAACCCAGCAACGGCTTCTGTCTCGAACACAACTTCTCGAAGCTAGATGATCAAGAAAGTAACGATTGGAAATTCGAACTTTGAAGCTCTGATAGACACAGGAAGCCAAGTCAATCTAATTAGAAAAGATGTGTATGATAAGATGCAATTGCCCAATATGTGTAAACCCACGTTAACACTCGCAGGTTTTGGTAAAAATAAAGTGGATACTATCGGATTCTTTGCAACGCTTATCAAGATTGACGACAGTGACTTTCCTACAACGGTGCATGTGGTGCCTAAGGAAGCAACGTCAATGGAAGTTATTATAGGTCAAGAATTGCTGAACCAAGCAGACCTAACGATAAACCAAGAGGGAATTCTAATAACAAGAAGACCAGATGATAACCTTTTACACATATTGTCACGTTAGGGGGTTCGTTTGATTCATATTAGATGAACCAAACATCGTAGCACGTAGATGAAACACAACTCGAAATACACAACAATATATTTGAATAACCTTTTACATGATTGCCTAAGACTAATACATTTACTTACATGACTAACAACACTTCATACCAAACCCACATTATGTTTAAGTAATGAGAGTATGGATGTTTCTAGAATTGTAGATGAAAGCAGCTTGCTGGATTGGAGTTGATTGTCGACTGCCTTTGTACCAGCAAGTTCAAACCCTTTTATACTCTGTGTTGCAGAGTGGTTTTATTAATAATCAATATAATGTGGTGCACTGCAGATATGTATGCATCGAGACCCAGATTAGTTTATAAATAGACCAATCAATATTATGTGTAATTGTTTCACAAAAGTGCAACAAGGAAAGCAATTCAATTTCTGAAGCTTGCTGCTAACGAATTACGTGGCAAAGACGAAACTACTATTTTTCGCCAAATGATCGCATCTCAAATCAGGAAGCTTAGCAAACGTAATCAGGCAATTGCCAAAAACCGTATTCAAAACTGTATTTTTGAATTAGAAATGAATGAAATCAGTAGTGGTTCTTCACATGAAAACAGTAGAGTACAATTACATCCTGTCAATAACAATTCTAGCTCGCCATTTTCTTCCCCAGTATCAAGTCCTACAACTCCGCTTTCTTCTGATTATTCACAACCACCCACCCCTCAATACGGGAATGCGGCTCATCAGGAACTTGACGAATATTTACTATTTGATTTGGATAAAAACACTAATGACCAATACATTTTTGTACCTATACCTAATAAATAATGTTTGAAAAATGTAATCATTTAATAATTACCTATCATAAAAGCCACTTACCTGGACGTAATCTTGCAGAGCTTCAATTATCGCTCTTAGCACCTCTGGAAGCATTGAAGAAATACATTGCTTTGATACTTTAAATAAGTACATCAGGGACATGAAAGAATCACCTGATGCCAAATATCTAAGTGTGATAGCTAATTTAATTTCAGCTGGAATTGCTTCTCTGGACCGAGTATTTTTTTAAGGATCTTTGGCTTAATCATTTCCAAAATATTGTAGAAGTTTCTTCTAGACATTCGCGTAAAGTTTTTAAAAAGGATGTTTTCATTTAATTCTAATTCCCTCATAATTCCAAAATTTCGTGACTTCAAATACTCTTTCATCCATATCGATCGCGGTGTTTTATTACGTCTTTTTCGCACGGGTTTCAGCACTTATACCCCCTAATAATACTATGTCAGGATCCATGATGATAATTACTGTTTAGGTGTGGACAGTAAAAGCTTACGTCCAGCGCATTCAATTTAAGGCACGCGCTAAGGTATGCGCTAAACGAATTGAAAGTTGAAAGTTGAAAACGAAGTTGAAGATGAAAGAGCACAAGTGGGGACATACCTTAACTTCTTTAAGGTCAAGATTTCAAGAACATGTTTTAAGCCATATGACAAAGTTGAAACAGTTTGCTGTTGGAAATATCGATGCAGACGAAATTGTTCTATTTTACGGCAACGATTTTGTCAAAAAAAAAGTTTACATCGTGATGTTTTTGGACATTTGCAAATCAAAAAACGCAAGTGTAACTGACATAGGTGAAAGAAACTCTGGAATTTTTGAAAAAATCGGATGGTGCAAATGTACTACGCGACCTTTTGCCGGAATTTGTTAAATTTATTAAAGTAGCATTAACGATTCCTGTATCTTCGTGTAGCGCAGAGCGGTCGTTTTCTGCTTTACGAAGGTTAAAGACGTATTTAAGGTCAACTATGTCACAAAAAAGACTTAATGATTTGGCTTTACTTCATATTCATAGAAACCAAAACACAGATTTAAATATAAACAAAATTGTAAATTTATTTATCGCCAAGACAGAAGTGAGACGAAATACTTTCTTTGTGGAGTAAGTTTTGTTTTTGTGTAGTACTGTTCTTGTTACTTTATGTTTCTAATTACATTTACTGTTCATTTTTTGTTTTTTTATGAAAATATGTACATAAAATAAAGCGTTTCAAAACCATTGGAGTACAAAATAGCTCATTTCTGTTAAATTCCTACAAAATCAATATGCAATACCACATTTTTAACAAATAAAGCATAAAAACATCAGAAAACCGAAAACTTGTGCCCGCGAAATCTATTTTTCCAAGGCAATATAATTTAACACAAATTCCTAACTTTTAATTTAAGACGGTTTGACCTTGAAAAATTCAAAAATTTCGCATGCGGCGCATTTTTATTAAGCCCCCCATGAGAATTCAAAAACCCGGCGCCTATGCATAGATCTAACATGTTGTATCCCACAAATTTTTAGAAACATGTTGTTTTTTTGCGGCATTATTTTGCTTGGCGTATCAACCACCTAATTCTAATAGCTCGTAACCCTTGGCTCAATGAAAAAGGTTTATTTTGAACTATTTAAAAATGTCGTATTAATAGTTGCGAATTTTATGAAGGCAATATGTCGTAACCCACATAACCAAGGCTGTAGTGTTACAAACATCCGTGCGTGCTTTGTGTCTTAAATAAGATAACAATATTATTAAAGGGAATTGTAAGTATTTAATTTAATAATTAGTTCCATGTGTGATTTCGGCTCTATTAAAAAATAAAATAATTTATTATTGGAAAAGCAATGTATAATTGAGAAAACAGTTATTGCATGTGTACTCTGTTGATACGTCCTATTAGAATAATTTTTCTCTATTAAACATGCTACTTGATGTTTATACGAACAATTTGAGTTAAGTTTTCACGTCTGAGCTTTTATAGGATGGGCTTTTGAGCACATTAAAGAATTTTTTGTTTTGTTTTAGATGAATACTGGTCGGGGAAAACTAATGTTACAACTCCTTGGAGTACCTGTCAACGTAAATAGTTTAGAAAACGACGTAGTTTACCAATGCCCAGTTGCTGACAGTAACTTTGAAATTCAGAACATAACAGCAGCTAATAGTATTGAAAATAATTTATATTATGTGAACAGGAACACCGCTTTCCTAGAAGAGCAGAAGATTCCATCTTGTTTGGAATCAGAACTTCATATTTCGACTAAAATTTTGATGCTTTTCAATATCTTAACACAGAAGAAAACGGTATTGCTTCTCAAAGTGATGTTCAGAATGCTTGTTTTTATGAATCTGACCAGATGCTTCCTCAAAACGATGCTCAACATGCAAGTATAGAGCAGCAAAACGTTCATCATTTGGAAATGAATGATTCTGATGCCGATGATCCACTTTATAAACCAGATGATGATCTTGATGGATCAGATGAACGGGATATTTTATCTGACGAAGGTGATAATAATATGGTACATGAAGTGGGTAACTCAGAATTACTTGTAGCAATATATCAAATACCGAGAAAAAGGGAAAATCATGCGGTGTCCGAAGAATGGAGGACAAACAGAAAAAAAAACAAGAATGCTTGGCAGTGATTACGAAAGGTATTCTAGATCTAACGGCGTGGTCAAAAATGGTGTTAAGAGACCTGCTCGATGTTTACCACAAGGTTGTAGTTCAAAATAAATTTTGCATGCGAAGTGATAAAAGGCAGTGTAGTATATTGAGCGAGACACAGAGACAACAAATTTTTGATTTATTTTGGAACCTATCCTGGGACCAAAAGAAAATATACGTAGTGAATTTAGTAGTATACTTACCTAAGAAGAGATGTTATATTGACGGGCCATCCAGAAGACACGGTTCATACTTATATCACTTGCGTTTGAATAAAGAGAAATTGCAAGTTTGTAAAAACATGTTCCTTAGAACACTTAGGTTAAATTAAAAAATGGTTCATCTATGGTTATCAGGCAGCAAAAGTCATGGTTTGGTAGACAGCACAGAAGTCAACAACAAAAAAAGAGAAACGTAGAACTTCTATACAGTCAACAATATTTAAAGATCAAAGAGATCATTTGGTTTCATTTTTTGACATGTTACCGAAAATGGCGTCTCATTACTTAAAAGACACCAAGAAACAATACTTTCAACACACATTTAAAAATAAGATTGAACTTTACAATTTATACAAAGAGAAATGTTTAGAGGATGGAAAGACCCCGTATTCAATTTATACATTTAAGCAGATCTTTGATGAATTAAATTTATCACTTTTCATTCCATGGAAAGACCAATGTGATTTGTGTTGTCAGCACAATATAAAGCAGTTTTAACCTTTAATTAGGTATGTGGGGTGCTCATAATACCCCAGGCTCTTGAAACGTAGATATTTTTGAATTGCGGTTGGCTACACTGTGTCAATAAGTACCTTCCTCTTTGAGGTTATAGTAGAAGTTATTGTGACAAACGCAGTGTTATCTGATATACTTTATTATTTACAAGTGACTTTTGTGAGTAGGGTGCTGTGAATACCCCAGGTACGTAATTACGTTATGCTTTTTCCGTGCCCTAATTTTCCTATCATGATCGAATTCCTGGTACATTGTGTTAATATTTTTGTTTTATAGTGAAATGTCGTACGAAAAAGAGCAGGAAAAGCTTAGAAAATTACTTTTGGAGTTTTGTGACGAAGAAGGTGATATTTATGTAGACTCATATGATGACGAAACAGATGCAGTTACGCCTGATGATATGAGTGAACGCGAGCAGTCTGGCGGCTCTAATAACGACCTGAATGATGACGAAAGACCAAATAGAAGTGGAAGCGTGAAGTCTGATAGCACAAATCAGGATCCAGATTATCCGGGTAATGTAGAAGAGGACAATCATGGCAGTGAAGTCGAACATTCTGGCAGCTCCGATGATGGCAAACTTTCTGGAATTCAAGTTCAAGATTCCATGTTGGGTAAAGACAAAACGACGGTGTGGAATAAAGCTCCAGGTCCTAAAAACATCCGAGCAAGGAGTCAAAACATCATCAATCACATTCCAGGGACAAAACCATTCGCCAAGAAAGCTAAGACTCCTTCAGATTGCTTCAATCTACTTATCAATGACTCCATAATCGGTTTAGTCGTCGATTGCACTAACCTTTACATTGAAAAAGTGGGATCCAACTACACAAACAAAAGTCTTGCTCGCAAAACCGATGCGACAGAAGTTAGATCCGTTATCCGAGGAAAGGAAAACTTGGAAGATTTGTGGGCGACGGATGGATCAGGAATCGATTTATTCCACACTACAATGTCTCTGGATAGATTTCTGTTCCTTCTCCGGTGCTTGCGCTTTGATGATATAAATGATCGGAATCGACGAAAGGAAACTGACAAACTAGCAGCAGTGCGAGAGATATTTACCCAATTTATGCAAAACTGCCAAAGATCATATACAGTTGCAGAATATACAACTATTGATAAACAGCTAGTTCCATTTAGAGGTAAGTGCTCATTCAGGCAATACATACCGAGTTAACCAGCGAAGTATGGCCTCAAGATACTCACCCTCTGTGATGGCCTAACCTGGTATACACTGGAGATGGAATTATATGCAGGCAAGCAACCTGAAGGTCCGTATTGTGTGTCAAATTCTCCTAAATATGTGGTACACAGACTCACTCAAGCTATCGTGAATACCGGCAGGAACGTGACTCTAGATAACTGGTTCACTAGCATTTCGCTTGCAGAAGAACTTTTGCAAAACAAGCTATCCCTGGTTGGTACTTTGCGTAAGAACAAACCTCAGCTTCCTCCACAAATGTTTGATGTAAAAAGAAGAGACGTGAAAAGTACCATTTTTGCTGACAACAATCAGATGACAGCTTTGTCGTACGTACGTACCAAAAAAGAACAAAAACGTGCTGCTTCTCTCAACAATGCACCCTGGATCTGACGACATTGATTTGACTACAGGTGATTACAAAAAGCCTGAAATTATCACTTTTTACAACATGACTAAAGGTGCTGTTGACACCGTTGACAAGATGTGTGCAACTTATTCTGTGGCAAGACGATGCAAGCGTTGGCCATTGGTTGTGTTTTTCAGGCTTTTAGACATTGCAGGGATCAATGCTCAAATTATATTTTTGGCAAACAATCCTGGCGCAGCAGTCAATCGCAGAAAATTTCTACGACAACTCGCAATTGAATTCCTGAAACTACAGGTGGCTAAAAGAGCGTCAATGACAAGTCTTCCTAGACTAATGAAAGAGAAAGCAGCAAAGTTCGTGAAGATATCTGATACAGAGAGACAACCTGCAGTTGAGAATTTTAGGGAACCCCGTAGCTCACGAAGATGCATTGTCTGTCCACGAAAAAAAGACAAAAAGACCAAGTTTCATTGTTGTAAATGTCAAAAATTTATGTGTATGAATCATATGAAACAAATCTGTGATTCTTGTTTGGGAAGCAATGATGACAAAAGTGGCTCCGCTGAAGATGAGTGATTTTTGTGGATACAGTAATATTTTTTTTGAGTTGACGTTTTTTTTTCGATATTTTACTGTTGTTTTGTTCCTCGTGATATGTTCTCAGTATTTATGAACTTTATTTCCAATGTTTAGTACCAGTTGATTATATTGAACTATTCATTATCTCAAAAATGTGATAATTTTTTTTCAGACAAAAATAAAGCCTTCATAACACAAAAATTGATTTCCAACATTTTTTTGTATCATCCGCAAAGGTCTAAGAAATCTCGTAATGATGCAGATTTGATTATTTCTTGACTGTTGTACACATAAATGCTATATTTTAATGGGGTGTTGTGATCGCCCCACGTACTTACGTAATTTTTACCCACATACCTGACTAAAGGTTAAAAGATTATGTAGCTGGCATTGACTGGGCATAGTCTTGTATCCACTCGGCGGCGTCTCGGCTTTTTCTGCTGTGGCGTGGTTAGTCTGCTAGTGATATTTATCGTGAGACATATAATAAATAGAAATAAAACAAAATACGCGCAGAGGCAGGCAATTATTTTGTATCTAAAAATAGGTCGTAGACATTAAACATTAAATTTGTTGATTAGAAATGGAGTAACTTTTTTACGGGAAAGGAGTATTTATTCAAGAAAATACGTACTGTAGTCGTCTTAATTTTATCAATCAGCAAGTTACCAATGTTTTACATATTATTTTAATTTTTAGGAATATGAAACGCGGAACAGATTCAAAAATCGATGCATATTCTTGGCCCGTAACCAAAAGAGCAGCTCCCTGCAGGTCAACTTTAGTTCTGCCCACCACTAGTGGCACTAGTACTAGTAGTGAACCTGTAGCAGCCGCTACTCAACACATAGAGTCTAAGGCAGCAAGTATCCCAAAAGTAGTTCCGTTAATCTAGGAAGTAGTAAATTTAAATCCAAACAAAAACAATGATAATGTACAAAATGATGTAGGTTTTCTGTTCAGAAAACAAAATGCTTCGGGTTATGAAAAACATTTAATTATAACAAGAGATTGGTGCACCAGCGAATTATAAATTTCCGTTTCCTCTGCATACTAAGAAAGGCAAAGAAATTAAACAATATTTATCTCATAAACATTTAAACAGATTTAATTGGTTAGTTTTCTCGGAAACTCTAAATGGAGTGTTTTGCAAATATTGTGCAGTATTTGCTAACATGGGTGGAGTACACCACGCTACAACTCTAAAAAAATTAGTCCTAGAACCACTTACCCGATTTTCAAAGTTGTTTAGAAGTAACGGAGATTTAGTAAAACATGAGTTTCAGATATCACAAGGAAGCAGTTGAATTTGGATTAAATTTTATTAAGTCTTACGGTAGTCCACAACATGACATAAGGAATCAACTGGTTACACAAAGAAAAAACCAAATACTTGAGAACCGAAATAGATTGAAACCAATTATAGAAACACTAATATTTTTTGGGCGCCATAACATTCCCTTTCGAGGTCATCGCGATTTTGGAAATTTGTTGAGTGACGAGAATAAACGTACGGAATCTAATGAAGGAACTTTCAGAGAGCTGTTAAGGTTTAGGATTTTATACGGGGATAATGTCTTAGAAAATCATTTAAAATCTGCTTCCTCAAAAGTAACTTACATTAGCAATACCACTCAAAACGAATTGTTAAACTGTATTTCGAGCGAAATTTTGGATACAATTTCAAACAAAATAAAAGCGTCAAAATTTTACAGTATAATTTTGACGAAGCATCTGATCCTCGATCCTACCCAGAAAGTCCCCGGTTTCAACTTAAATAGAAAATCCTGGTTCACACTGAACCGCATCCGCACCGAACATGGACGGTGCGCTGCCTTAATGCATAAATGGGGCATCAGAGATTCAACCGAATGTAGCTGCGGACATCCGATTCAAACAATCCACCACATTGTAAGCGAGTGTCCTGAAACCGCTTACGACGAACCTATTGAGGATATCCACCAACTTAGCCCTCCTGGATTGGAATGGCTGCTAGGAAGGGCACCAGCGCTGTGATGTGTGCACATGAGGATATATTTGCTTGTTGCACACTTATTTTGAACTGTTTTGTGACGCATATGTTTTGTATCTGTCGGTGCTCTGTGTTGTCTTGTTGCATATGTTGTGGGTTTTGTCTTTTTGTGACTATGTGTTGATGTCGTGCGCTGTATGTTGTCTACATTGTGGGGGTCTGGCCTCCATACGAAATATATATATATATATAT
The DNA here is from genome assembly GCA_958336395.1 of Ctenicera cuprea. Taxonomy (NCBI): domain Eukaryota; kingdom Metazoa; phylum Arthropoda; class Insecta; order Coleoptera; family Elateridae; genus Ctenicera; species Ctenicera cuprea. Next base: position 43,895,063 of record OY284489.1, on the reverse strand, counting down.
ATATATATATATATATATATATATATATATATATATATATATATATATATATATATATATATATATATATATATATATATATATATATATATATATATATATATATATATATATATATATATATATATATATATATATATATATATATATATATATATATATATATATATATATATATATATATATATATATATATATATATATATATATATATATATATATATATATATATATATATATATATATATATATATATATATATATATATATATATATATATATATATATATATATATATATATATATATATATATATATATATATATATATATATATATATATATATATATATATATATATATATATATATATATATAAAAGGGATACTCATGGACATGAGATTTATTTGTTTGTTATAAAAATGAAAATCAAAGAAGGAAGACAAAAAATATAAAGACATTTGTTTAGTTAGTACGGCTCGTCTGTACAGAGAATTGAGATCCTCTGAAAGAAAAAAGAGGAAAAACGGGTCTAAAAGTTATATAAAAGTAATTACGAGAATAAAAGAGAAAAATACAAAGAAGTAACAACGAATTATAAAAAAATCCAGAAGTATTACAAGTAAAAGGCGATCGAGGAAGTTTGTTCGTTTGTGATGGTGGTAAAACCAATTTGGAAATAAAATAAAACAGAGCAGAAGAAGATTCAGAGTAAAGGCGAGTATCTGTGGTTATTTGAGAAACCAGCAGAGCGAAATAGAAGTTGGACACTCAGCGTTTTGCTCGAGCGAAGAATATCCCAAGAAGGAGATAAGTGTTCTATTTTTAAGAAGGGACGATATTAATTAATAAAACTCATTTGATTTTTCGGAAACCACATTTAGAAATTCATTTATTAAATAAAACCAATGGGTGCTCCAATATCAGCCCCATTTGCAAATATGGTCATGGAAAATATTGAAAGTGAAGCATTAAAAAATTTAAACATAACATATAAAAGATATGTGGATGACATATTTATAATTGCAGATTCCAAACTAATAACAACAATACATAACAAATTTAATCAAATACATAACAACACACAATTTACAATCGAAACCGAAGAAGAAAAAACTCTACACTTTCTAGATATTACGCTAAAAAATAACAATGGAAAAATAGAAACTGCATGGTATACTAAAAAAGTATGGTCAGGAAGATGCCTCAATTATAATTCAAATCAACCTCTACAGTACAAAAAAAGTGTCATCGCGGGAATAACAGACAGGGCAATACATTTTACAACACCAAGCCAAAGACCACAACAAATAAATAAAATAAAATCAACATTAAAGCAAAATGGATACCCAGAAAATTTAATAAATAGTGTAATAACAAAACGAGTTCATAAATACTACAATGGAAGTACATATAAGAAAACAACAGAAAATAATAAAAATATATATATACCAGCATTCCATACATAAAAGGCTTATCTGAAAAAATAGAAATGATTCTTAAGAAACAAAACATCAAAATCGCACACAAAAATAAAAACAACATTGGAAAATTTTTCCCAGGAATAAAAACAAAAATTCATAAAATAAACAAACAAATACCATATATAAAATTCCATGTGAAGAATGCGATAAATGTTACGTAGGACAATCAATGCAGTGGATAGAAAACAGACTAAAAGCACATAAATACAGTATTTCAGATAAAAATACAGAATCAACAGGTCTAAAAAGACATCATTTGGAAACAGGACATTTATTTAACCTTAAAGATACAACAATTCTAGATAAAGAACCGCAACAAAAGAAGAGATTAATAAAAGAAATAATTTACATCAAAAAAGAAAATACAGTAAACGACAGAACCGATATAAAAGGGCTAAGTAAAATTTCTAATAACATCATCAACCTCCATACCAAATAAACTTAATGTCGCTCGCGAAAATTTACCTAACGTACCTGACTTCACTAGTATAGTATCAGCTGATTAACCTGTTATATGTCAATTTCATTAAATGTAATTTGTATTAGTTAATAGTGATCAATTTGTTTCTATTTCATTAATATATGTTTTATTTATTAACACACAGTTTTGTACAATTACCGGTAAGCTAATTTCATAATTTTAATATGTTTATTGTTAACCTATGTATTAATTTGTAGATTCTTACTAAAAATTAAAAAAATTTCTGAAGAAGGCAAATTAATTGCCGAAACAGCTGTAAAATTATACATCTACTTAAATTGATATTTTATATTAACCCATCATCCATCCCAACGAATAACGAAATTTTAAATAATATATAAGGGTTACGAAAATTCGTTTTTTCTCTTTATTTATCCAGAGGATATAAAATTCTCTGTCTTTGTTTACAAGGACGAGTCGTAACTAACTAAACAAATTTCCATTTCTTTTGTCTTCTTCCTTGATTCCCATTTTTTTGAAAACAAATAAATCTCATGATCAATGAGTTTTTCAAATTGTCAAATGACACTGACATCCATAATGACATTTATCGATGCACACACAAGTAAGTCTAAAACTTCTTATAAATTAAACCTTTTGAACAATTCTGAACTAAATTATAATTAAAGTTAACATAAATAAAAATCGTATCAATGTAATTGTGTTTTTCTTTTCTTTCAGTAAAAACAAACCTCACAAATATGAAAAATATAAATTATTAGAATTTATAACAAGAAATTATAGCAAAATATACGCAAGCCTGAGTTTAAAAGTTAGAAAATCAAAATCTTAAAGTTCTCACAAACCTCCAATCGCAAAATGAATTGTAGCAAGCATCCCAAAAATTGCCTTCCAGGGACTACAATATCCCAGTAAAAACATACACCTCCAAATATCATAGCATTTTTGCCCCGTTTAAAATAAAATTTTAGAATATTAAACAAAATAAGTTTTATAAAGAAAATTTTATTTTCATCGATTTCAACATTAAACTTCTTTAATATTGTAAGGAAAAATCATTGAAATATGAAATCTTCCTCTTATTCTTCCACCCTCTAACTCAGCTAACTCAAAAGTATTCTCCCCAAAAATCCTATTTATTTTGAAAGGCCCTAGATACGATAACTGTAGTTTTGCACAAATCTTTTCAGCCCTATTTGCAACTTTTAAGTTTTTAACTACTACTAAATCACCTATCTGATAAAACTTCTTTCTTTTTAAATTTTTATTCTTCCTTCTTTCATACTTGTTCAATGCTACGCTGTTTTTAATTCTTGCTTGTTCTAAAATTTCACGTATATCTTCTATTACCTCTGCACCTTTCCAAGGTCTTTCTGGTGAAATGTTTTTCATCAACAGTATTGGTGGCACTTCTGTTATTGAATTGGGTACTTCATTCATAAATTTTTGTATTTGAGGTACATATTTTACCCATTGTTCATGACTTCTGTGCGTTGAAATTCTAAGAAACTTTATAACTTCTTTAACATATCGCTCTGCAGGATTCGCACAAGGATGTCTTATGCTACAAAACCCAACCTGTATATTTCTATTCTTCCAGAACGTAATAAACCTATTGTTCCTAAAATACGTCGCATTATCTGCTAAGATTTTCTTCGGCACACCAACTTGTCTATAAATTTTCTAACAGATATTATTGCGTGATTTGTATTACAGCTTCTTCCTGGATATAATTTTACAAATTTTGTACAAATATCCCGAATAACCAAAATATGACAAAAGTTATATTGTCCTGGTACTAAATTTCCTATATAATCTATAGCAATCAAATCTAATCGATTTTCAACTCTTATGCTTTTAATCGCGTTAACATTCTTATAATTCTTTTCTTTTGTAAACAAACAATGCTCACAATTATTTATAATTACCTTTACTAAAGGCAAATCATTCTTTGTGTAGAAACACTCTCTGAAAACTAACCATGTTTTTCTTATTCCAATATGACCAAACTTGTCATGGATTTCTTTTATCACTTCTATTGCGAATTCTTTATTTAAAACATTGATTATCATCATTGATTACTTTTACCAACAATCCTTGTTCAATTTTAAAACCTTTTATAATTTGATTATCATTTTCTTCTACCATATCACGTAGTATCTTTATTTCTTCCACTTGCTGTTGTACGTGAATTCGTTCTTTTGAGTATCTGTCTTGCCCCCTTAGTTCTTACAAACCTATTAAGATCTGGTTTATTTTACCATTTTGATTAAAATTTCAATTTATTTATTGCAAATATTATTGCCAGCATTTCTTTTTCAGAAATGGTGTATCTTGTCTCGTATCCTTTTAACACTCTTGATATAAAACATATAGGAACTTCTTCACTATTTTGTATTTGCACCAATTCAGCCGAAATTGCAAAGTCCGAAGCATCTGTTCGGAGAATAAACTTTTCTTTGAAGTTCGGGTATCTTAACCGTAACTCGTTGTAGAAATGTTCTTTCATTTGTTCAAATGCTTTCTCTCTTTCTTGTGTCCAACAGCATTTTTCATTTTTCCTTAATAATTCTACCAATGGTAACGTTAATTCGGAATATTTCGGTATGAACTTCTTGTAGTAGTTCAACATTTTAAGAAAACCACGTAAAGTTTTCAAATTCTTTGGTCTGGGAAATTCTTTAATACTAGTGATCCTTTCATCACTAATTTTCACACCATTATCACTTATTTCATATCCCAAGTGTCGGACTTGGTCTTTCATGAATTCACATTTATCAATATTTAATTTCAAGCCATTTTCTTGCATTTTCTTTAAAATAATACTTAAATATCTTAAATGCTGTTCTTCAGTTTCACTACAAATAAGAATATCATCTACATAATGCACACAAAATTCTTCAAACTCATTTAATATCTTCTGCATAGCTCTCACTAGCGCTGCACACGATGTTGATAAACCAAAAGGTACAACTTTAAATTGGAAAATTTCTCCATCTACATTGAAACCTGTATATTTCCTTGAACTTTCTTCCAACGGAATTAACCAAAAGGAATTCTTGAGGCAAACAATCAAGCTTATTTCTCTAAAGTTTAAACAATTAATTATACTTATTTCTAATAATACAATGAAAATAATAAGTGGTTACGTAGTATAATATGCATAATCTATAATTGAATGTAATAAACACAAATATCAGTAGATACTACATCACTAACCATCTGGAACATTTTATTTTTAACAAGATACAGTTCTTGTTAATGCACTCACAGTTCAAATAATCTTTCACTACAGTCCATTACCATGTATTTTCTTTAACAGTTTATTTTAGCACCAATTCTTCAGTTATGTACGCCTGACGGTATACTTCACAACGTACAGTTATACTTAACGCCTGAAGATGTACTTTACAATGCACATCTGTCCATTACAGTATTGGTTTGCCCAGTTCCTTTCTACTACTAGATGGCGTGAATCATGATGTATCTATCTTGGTTCACCTTTCCACTTTTCATTTTACATGAAAATTAAAATAACAAAATTCAAAAGTTATAGCAGAAACATCTCAAGACACTTGTTATATTTGTCAACTAAAAAACAAATAATTCACCATATTTTATTACATATTTTTAGATTCTTTTTTTTATGAGGAAATCCTATGTTTAAACCGATGGGAGTCTATCCCCCGCGCAGAGGATTTAATTTTGCAGCGTTTGCAAAATTAAACTTATAAAAGCTTTGTAATGAGGCATCCCTCATTATTTCACTGAATACAATTTAATCATAAAAATGAATCCAAATCAATTTGTGACACATAACGCAGGACCAAATGTTCCTGATCTGTTTCCCGCCGTTCGTAAGGATAATTTTTCTATTAAAAATAAAATTATTAATATATATTCACATATTTCCTTAAAATTTTGATTTTTTGCATTTATTTTTATTTTCATCTTTTTCAATTATTTTTTGCTTTTAAAACAAATTTATTTGTTCGTATTCTAAAACTAATCTCATTATTAATGTATGTTATAGAAGTGTACCAAGGTCATACTCTACACATAGTGTGGGTGAGACGGGACTATCCAATGTCCATCGTGCTCAACTATGTAACATCCTGGTTAGGTCCGGGGTATGTAATGGTTCTTCTTCCTGACTATGGAGGTTATGTGGAGTATGCCATGAATGTAGATTTAAACTATTGTTCGATCTATATCCAGAAGAGGGCCAGTTTATTGGGGTGGAATTTGATTACGGTGGTGTGGACGAGGACCTGCCAGAGTTTCCAACACCACCTGACACACCATCAACACATTCACCCCACTTGCCATCTCCACCCATAGTCGAGCCGGAAATACCGTCCACGGCTGGGGTTCAAAATGTCGGGGTACAAACATCCCCAGCCATCCCGGACCTCCCAGAAACAGCACCCGAACTAGTAGTGGCTCCGGCTGAGCTGCCAACTATTGAAGATGTTCCCCCGGCAACTTGGCTGGAGGAACACGAGCTGATTGCTCTAATCAATGAATTAAGTGACAGTGTCCCTTAAGTAGTGTTAGTGTAGATATATTTTTAAATATTGTTTTTTTTTTTGCAATTTTTAGTGTTTTTGTAGAATAGGTAACATTTGTATATATGTTGAGTTGAGAAAATGTATGTGAATATATAAAAATACACCAAACTCTATTTTTTCTGTTTACTGGTATTATCTGCAATTTTTGTTTTGGAGAGAAAAAAAATAAATATGGCCAAAAACCAAAAAACTACTACAATGCTTGAAATGTTTTGCCGCTCGCATAACATTGTGAAAGCATCTTAAGGAAATTCAACTTATCTGAAACATAATTATCAAGGTTACATTCAGAAATGGCGTGATGCTCATTAGACTAAAAGTGGTTATAAGTTTAAGTGTTTTTGTGATAAGAAATAAGTAAGTACCTATTACCACTAAAAGTTAAACATTATAAAATACAATAGGTTAATATATTTGTCCTGCTTCTAGATACAATAACATTAAAAATTGGCCTCTTTTAAAAATACACACTAAAGTTATTTCCTACATATCAATTTCAAGGTTCGCAGTCACAGTAAAATCATCTGATGCAACTTAGAAACCTGAAATTACTTGTTTATAACAAATATAAACACATCGCATTACTAATAACGCTATTATCAAAATTATCATAGCAAATAAGCAGCTAAAGAAAAATTCTGTAGCGTATGTTCCGTTGATTTTAAATCAATCATATTATTCGAAATTTTAGAAATTTCATATAATTTAGTACTTGCTAGACCCAAGTCTGACAAACGATGAATCGTTGATTTATAACTTGCACTTAAATTAAGGTGTGCAATATTAAAGTGATTCAAAAAATTGGGTTTACTCAAGTGAAAATTAATTTGTGGAACATATTCCAATACCAAATTAATTTTAAATAGTTCTGTATGTGAAATGAGTACCACAGAATTAGATAAACCTTTACATCGTTCTGACAATGTGATTTTGCCTATTCCAGAGAGTGCAACGTCTTGTGATATAGAATCGTTACAAACCACTGTTAATATTTCGTAGGTTGGTATAACAAATAACCATGAGTTCTCAATTGACAATTGTGACCAAAGTGGATTTAATATTTCTGTAACTCTTTTATCACAATTTTGTGGAATATATTTTATCCTTTATACAATTGCATTTCACAAATTTCATTTTTTGTGTAAGATAACGATAATGGTTGTTTTTGATCACATAGAAATTTATAAGGCTCATATTGTTGACAAGTTACAAATTGATTAGTTGTTAACAGCATAAATTGAACTTTGTCAATACTTACTGCCATATATTGTGTAGTTGGTTGTATAAAAATATATTTATTACCCTTATAATCAATAGGTAAAGGTGTTAAATGTAAAATATCGTATTCTAAACTGTTTGTTATAGGCACTGATATTATGTATACTAAATTGGAGTTTTTATAATAAACAGTTAACCGTATAAGCTTTAACATAAGATGAGCAAATTCCAGTGTACATGGTACAGGAAAATCTAAATTTTTTGGTAAACGTGGAGAAAGTAATTGTAATTCTGAAATAAATTGCAATGGTGAAAGAATTGCTGCATGAAGTGATCCTTTTTTAGCAAACAATATTGCATTTATTAGTGTACTAACATCAAACTGATATTGCTGATACAGGAGATGTAACATCTGGACATGTTCATGAATAAATAATTTTACATCCAATGATTTATCTAAGCAGAGTGATTTCTAATTAAATATTCTAGATTCTGAATTTTGTTAACTATTAACTTTTGATTGAAATCAATATAAATTATCGTAGAATTTAATGTCGTAATTACAGATTTGAGTAAAACTGTTTGATCATTTATAAGTTGAGCTAAAATTTTATTATTTTTTCAAATTCAATAATTTTCTTATCATAGAAATCGCCATCATTACTATCTAAAGTACCGAAAAGAATTTTTAAAACGTTTCCTATACTATCAAAAGCACTATGTTTTGTTCTTTCATGAATATGACCCACTAATTGCTCTAAGTTTATTTTATCAAAATGTATTCTATCCATGCCATATTTATTCTAAAAAATTGTTACACATTCGTAAAGTATCAACTATTGCAGAAGTTGGAATCCATTTATTTTGTCTAGCTTTCTCAGCTACACAAACTTGCTGTATTTTATCAAAATAATAGTGAATAGTATCGAATTTAGAATTATACTGTGTTAAATTCAAAAATATAACAATAGTGACGTCATTATTAAAAAGTTTAAGCTGACCAATTCGCTCATAATGCAAACCTGGTTCGTATTGAAAATGAATTACTTCGTAAGCATCTTGTATATATGCCAAAGTGGATTTTATCAGTAGGATTGTTCTGTAACAATCGAAAGTATGAATTAAAAAAAATTAATTTTTTAAGGTAAATATATAAAAATTTCATATACTGGATCAAAAAATATATAAAATTACAAGATTACCCCTATAAAACACTTTCTTCTAGTGCTTATTCCAGACAGATTTATCAGTAATTCTTATGAAAGAACCTTTGTTCAAAAAATTCATTATAAATAGTTCTATTGTAATACTAGACAGTGTGCAACAATGTCATTAAAGGTGATTCATACTACACAAGAAATGTACTGTACTATGCTTTTGTCGATTACAAAAAAAAAGTTTCTAATCCACTCAAAGAACAATGGTCAATTGTTGTCTTGCAAATTGAAACATTTTTGTTCCAAGACAAATTTATCCCCGTTTCTTACAGATCCTTAAATCAACTTAATTTGAATTAAGTAATCAATAATTTATTTACTTTATTTCTTTAAATTACTTCTTGTAACTTTTTATCTTTTTACTCTTTAAACTTCTCTTGTATGTAGTTCATACATTGCTAATCAATTAATTATTTACGTTATATTTTAGTTTATATTCTTATCTTATCCCCCATAATTCTAGTACTCCTTGCTAATTAACAGGTAATAACAAATAATAGTAGTTTCTCAAATCCCTTGTAACAAAACAAGCGCGCTAATATAATCAATAATACACAAACCCTGTTAATCTTCTTTAAATTAGAAAAAGAAACAGATACTTAACTCTACGTTGCGCACCGCAAAGTATTCCTGTCAACAGGTAATTCCTGATTCTTTTAAATAATAAAAACGAATTGTAAGACGTTAAAACAATGAGAGAAGTATTTTAAAATATGAATTTGTTTCTTACTGTGCATTCTGGCTTGTGACAATACCACTGAAGGAAAAGGAAAAAGACACTTGCGTGGACTATGCGAGACTCGCTGGGTAGAGAGGCACCAGTCCGTCATGCAATTTAAAACCGAAATATTGTCCATCATAGAAAGTCTAAGACTGATTGGCCAATGGAATGACCGGAAATCGGCATCCAGGGCAACAATGTTACTAGCTGCGATAGAGCGTTCCGTATTTATTGTAACTTTGTGTGCTCAGTCAAATATATTAACATTAACTTTATCTTTAAGTCAACTTCTACAAAAGAAACTTTTAGATAAACATAGTGCAGAAGATACCGTCAAAGACACTATCCATTTGCTAGATAAGCAAATGAGTGAGCGATAAGCATTTTAACAAAATTTTTCTAGAATCGTCTAACATCATGTCCCGATTAGAATTGGAAATGGCAAAACAAAGAAATAGAGCGAATGTTGAGACTAATTCACCGGAGGAATATTACAGAATTACCATATACTGGGTAAGTCAATAGTGCGTTCTCCTTCGATATTGGGTGAACCGTTAGAGATACGATAATTTTTCAAATACAAAAGTTTTAGGGTGTCATAGTATCTATCATTCAATATTATTTTCACTTCTATAGGGTGTTTCATTTTTGCGTCACAGATTATTGATCAATTTTTTTAAATGGGACACCCTATATTCAACTGCATATTCGAATGCACCATCAAAATTGCTACAAGACCATATTTTGTTTTTGGAATTTGGCTGCACGGTTGCCAAGATATTTAACTTTTCTCGAGATTTACTGATTTTGCAGAGTTCCCATCAAAAAATCATTGTGACCTGCGGTTAGGAAATGGAGCAAAACAAATTCATGTGAGTAGTTGTCAAAGTATGCCCTACCTCTTGTTACAAAACTAGCTCAAAATATCGAATACGCTGTTTGTGACAGACGGGTGAACTTGACGAAAGTGAGGGCGTTAAAACTTGTTTTTTTCAAATAGAACACCCTGTATTTTTTACATTATCAGTTGCAGATCTTAATTACCTTTCATTTTTGTAAAGTATGTCCTATACCTAAATGTTACCCTTTTCGATATAATTTGACTTTTTTCCAAATATTCATAAATTTGGCCAAAAATTAGGCATTTCTTCTTTCGGATTCATCAAAGTAGTATTGAATCTTGGAAAAATAAATCATTTTATTCATAGAAATGTAGAAGTACTGAATAAGTAACGACAAACAATAAAATGAAAAAAAAATTAAAGAACAAAAGAATAAAATTCCTATTGCAAGATATGTTCAAACTGTTCTCCATTTTGACGTCTACAAATTCTTATTCGCTGTAAAAATGCATTGCTATCTTTGTGTAACATATCTGGAGTGACACTTCGAAATGCTTGGCGGATTCGCTGCATCATATCTTCTCTCGTCGTGGCCTGTGTTTTATACACGATGTCTTTAACATATCCCCACAAAAAAAATCTAGTTTTGTCAGATCGGGAGATCTTGGTGGCCATTGAACAGGTCCTCCTCGTCCTATCCAATGATCTCCAAATCTGGCATTCAAATATTCTCTCACTGTAAGATAAAAATGAGCGGGCGCACCATCATGCTGAAACCATAATCTTTGACTTATATCTAGTGGAAGATCATCTATCATTCTCTCTAACTCGTTTTGCAGAAAATCGTAGTACATCGGTCCGTTCAAATGGCCGTCAAAAAAATGTGGTCCAATAAGATGTCCTCCAACAATTCCTGCCCATACATTTATGGACCATCGGTGCTGGTAATCCACTGTTTTGACAAAATTGGGGTTTTGAGTGTCGTAATAGTGACAATTATGTTTATTAACAAACCCATTTCTATGGAAAGTTGATTCATCACTAAACAAAACGAAATCAAAAAAATTAAACTGCTGTCGCGTCTTGTTGATTACCCAGGAACAGAAATTAGATCTCTTCTAGAAATCAGTTGGGAGTAGCTCTTGTACCAACTGAATGTGATACGGGTGGAACTTATGTTTTCTGAGTATTCTCGACACTGATGTCTGGCTTATATTAAGTTCTCTACTGATTTCTCTAGTACTTCTATGGGGGTCCTCGGTAACACTCAAAACCACCTCCATTTGAAGCTCTTCATTTGTGGCAATCTTGAGCCTTTCTTCTTTGTTGTATGCCACATTACCTGTTCTCTCAAATCTCTCTTTCAGTCTTTCAAAGGCAGTATGATGCGGATGTCTTCTTTCAGGATAACGCTGTGCATAAATGCGAGAAGCCAGAAGGGAATTCCTTTCGGCTTCTCCAAGAACGAACACCATATCAACACAGTCCTCTTGAGAAAAATTCATTATAATACACTTCGAAACTAATAATGGATGAACTGACTTATTGACATGTAGCTAAAACTTTTTTTTGTTTCGTCTCGGCATTCTTGGGATTTATTCAAAACTGTGTTTTTGTGAAAATATGCTTTTTACCACAATAAGTTTCTTTCTAGCACTCTCTTGAATACCATGTAACACATTGTCAATGCTCATTGCTTTGTTTTCTTTGCAAAGAATACTACTTTGATGAATCCGAAAGAAGAAATGCCTAATTTTTGGCCAAATTTATGAATATTTGGAAAAAAGTCAAATTATATCGAAAAGGGTAACATTTAGGTATAGGACATACTTTACAAAAATGAAAGGTAATTAAAATCTGCAACTGATAATGTAAAAAAATACAGGGTGTTCTATTTGAAAAACACAAGTTTTAACGCCCTCACTTTCATCAAGTTCACCCGTCTGTCACAAACAGCGTATTCGATATTTTGAGCTAGTTTTGTAACAAGAGGTAGGGCATACTTTGACAACCACTCACATGAATTTGTTTTGCTCCATTTCCTAACCGGAGCTCACAATGATTTTTTGATGGGAACTCTGCAAAATCAGTAAATCTCAAGAAAAGTTAAATATCTTGGCAGCCGTGCAGCCAAATTCCAAAAACAAAATATGGCCTTGTAGCAATTTTGATGGTGCATTCGAATATGCAGTTGAATATAGGGTGTCCCATTTAAAAAAATTGATCAATAATCTGTGACGCAAAAATGAAACACCCTATAGAAGTGAAAATAATTTTGAATGATAGATACTATGATACCCTAAAACTTTTGTATTTGAAAAATTATCGTATCTCTAACGGTTCACCCAATATCGAAGGAGAACGCACTATTGACTCACCCAGTATAACTCAATTTTAGACAACGCAATTGAAGACTTAAAGAGTAGATTTAATGTATTTTTTATGTATTTTTGATTTAAACATTTGTATTCCCGCCAAAGTAATTACACTTAATGATACTGAAATTACATCCAGCCATAAAAATGTAGTAGATTACATAGAACCATTTTTTGTAAGTATCAATAAGGATTTACTGAATAACAGTAAGTTAAGTGGAGAAATAAATATGTGGACAACTAAATGGCATAGAATTTCTAAAGAACAGAAAATAATTATTGTTTCTGATACAGCTATACAAGCTTATAATGAATGTCATCGAATACAATACCCAATTATCAAGGATATATTACAAATATTATGCACTCTTCCAATTAGTGTTGCAAGTGCGGAGAGAAGTTTTTCCTGTCTGAAAAGTTTAAAAACTTGGCTTAGATCAACCATGACCCAAGATCGATTATCTGCACTTGCAATGTTACTACACATTCATAAAGAAATCTGTTTGGACACAGAAAAAGTAATCGACAGATTTGAAAATGCAATCAGAAAACTGGATTTTGTTTTATAAGTTCTGTTATAACTTTTATCATCATAAATATGTATTAGAATTATATTAATATTATTATTATAGTTATTCATTAGCTATTAGCGTAAAAATGTATTGTAATTTTAATGTAGTATGAAATGTGTTATTTCAACTGTTTTCGTTTTTTTGGGAAGTGAGTATCTTAAAGATTACCCCCTCAAGACAGTAGTCTGGAACCGCCACTGCTTGCTACGCGTCAGTGCACAAACTATGTGTGGAACGAGACTGACGGTGATTTGAAATCATCATCATTTGCTTCGTGCATCATTCACCACCTTCAGAAATACTGCTTGAATATTAAACCAATAGTAATTTTTTTGGACGGGTGTGGGTACCAAAACCGAAATTCTGCATTAGCAAATGGACTAAGCTTTTTTGCTACCAAGCATGGTGTAATAATTGCACAAAAGTTTTTATAGAAAGGTTAAACTCAAATGGAGTGCGACTCTACCCATGCACTAATCGAAAGAAAACTTAAAGGTCGGGAAAATTACATTACCATCTCAATATATAACAGTTATTAAAGAAGCTAGACAAAAACCTACACCACTCGATGTTGACCTGACCTGCAACTTCTTTAAAAATTATGACGATAAAGAGATAACGCGTTATGACTCCATACGCCCAGGATAGATAAAAAATGACCCTACTGTTAATGATTTGAGAGCTCTCAAGTATAAACCTGATGGTCAAATAATGTAGGGGAATTGTGTCTAAAATGACATATCAAGTTCAAATGACATAGTACTATTTCTAATATTTGCATGCTTTTTGTGCAATATCTGCCGCCATCTACATGAAAAACATGATGCTACTGTGCATCAGTCGAACTATGGTTGTGATCCGTAATAAACTGCATGTATTACCGTCAAATGTGTGTTGTGCTAGGTGAAACGTTTGTTTGCTGCGCTAGTTTGACAACGGATTTCTCAGGTATGTGCGATTAGTTTGTTCTAAAACTTATTACATCTTAATATTGTGGGATTTAATCATCACGCTAATGATTCGGTTAGATTTTGTAGATACTGTAAATAATAGAATGTTTTTAGGTTATATGTAAGGTGCTTCTCTGATAAAATGACATACGCAGTGCAAAGGTAGAATGACACAGGTATGTCGTTTTATCCTAGGAGATTATTCAGGTGCCTCGTTCTTTGTGACTGTATGCCGTTTATGTTTGGTTTTACAGAATGGTTGGGCGATATGCACGTAAAACTGCAAGACAATCTTGGTCGAAAGAGGCAATGCAACTGGCAATTCAGGCCGTCAGCAGAGGTGACATGGGTTGGCTAGCTGCTTCCAAACAATTTGATGTCCCCCAAGCTACACTCAGAAGACATGCTCAGAACAAAAATAAACGAGTTAATGATAACAACAAAGTTCACATGGAAAAAGAATTGGTAGAGCATATTCAAAAGTTATAGATAATGCTCTTTGGTATCACTACAAACGAGTTACGTGAACTTGCATATCAGTTTTGTGAATTAAACAACATTCCTCATAGGTTTTCCCGTGATACAAAAAAAGCAGGATGGAAATGGCTTAAGGGTTTTAGACAGAAACAGAAACTACAACATATTGCCCAAACTGCAAACCGAATTAAAATAAAAAACAATGAATTTTTTTGTATTATGTTTATGTCTATATACCTACCTTATTGATTTTAATTTGTATTTTTCAATAAAATTTTGTCTTACAACTACTATATTGTATTTCTTTTATGATAAAAAACAATAGCAAATTCAAAAAAAGTTATAGAATCGAAAAAACACTGGGGTATCTGAAATACCCCGGATAGGTTCCAACGGAAGTTTTAGACCACGGGTACGGGAAGGTTAATAAACAGTTAATTATTACCTCTGTAGTTTTGCAATCATAAATATAAGGCTACGATACAACATGGCGCAGTCCGGTAAAAACGATATGTAAGCAGTTTTTCATGAAATAAAAATTTTTTTGAGATGTGGGTAAAATTGTATCCAAAGTGTAGAGCGCGCAGAATACGCGTATTTGTGGTTTTACAATTTTATTTAGACGAGCACCGCCCTTAGTTCTCGAAAAAGGCGCGGATGGCGCTTCTAGTACCGACCCATCTCAGATGACTGAGCAAGGACATCTCCCACTACCAACAGAGAGGGAAATGCGCGAAGTCCGAACCGCAAGATGAGCTGGGTTAGCTATAACAAGTAAAAGAGCTGCCGAATCCGAAGACTCCGACTGAGCTCATCCAGAGACTCAGACCTGTGGGGTCAAACCGACCAGTCAAACAATTCGCTAGCTTAGCTGGCGAATATACAGTTTGAACTTAGCCTGTGTATTTGAGTTCCAATTAAATAAATCCAGTTTAAAGTATTTAAAGAATTCATACCAGCGAATCCAGCCGTTACCGAATTGTTTCACTGCAAACATACCAAACTGTTCAGCCGTGTACGCAATTAATTGAATTATAATTGCTTTAATTATTTGATTACTGTTCCAGTTACCAGTGTACAGACATCCGAGAGATTCAGCCTGATTTGCATTCACATGTTCCAAATATCGGCAAGTATTAAGGTGCATTCCGCAAATCACTTATTACCTGAAATTAAAAGTTTCGTTAAAACCTATCAGTTAGGTAAAGGTTACGATTTGAGATCACTGTCGAGGTACGAACCTGTTTATGTCAGAGGACAGTAATTATTTACACTCAACCTTAGGAGCGTGGTGTTCAATGCTTCAGGGGCCAACTGTCTCTTCCGTAGTGAATTATCGATAAATTTGGAGGCGTAGGACCTTCATGTATTGGCAGTCCACTATCTTGATAAATAACCGTTAATTTTTCTTGGGTGAAAAATCACAGGAGAAAGCGATGTTAATCTCAGATTACGGGGTGGAAAATTCTGTAAATCTTGAGGTGTGTTATCCTGGGGAATTTCCAAACTTACTAGGCGAAAATGTCAGTAGTTTGCTGTTAATTTACCCCTTTGTAAATGTACTTCATCGCATGGCGAAAGAAGTTAACATTCATCAAACCAATTAGTATAATAATCCCTGAAACAGATAAAACAACGAACAGATGATACTCGAACGCAGCCTGGTTGTTTAAAGCGCAACAAACAGGTGTGATTTTAGTGGAAAGTATTTTAAAACTAGCATTGTTTGTTTCACTTACTGTTTGAAATTAAAGGCGAGGTCGCTATATTATCCTATATTGGTAACCGGTTGTTTTAAAGTCAGAAATTACCGTTAATACGGTTAGCGTCGCTTATGAACTATTCCCGAATTTATTCGTCTTTCATTAATACGTGAAACTCGACGGAATACGCACTAATATTGTCTAGCTTCAAATACCCGTCCAATCGTTCGCCCGATAACAAGCGCAGAGACTGGCGTTTGAAACAACAAGGTCGTTGACGTACGAGAGTACCGGGACATCCAGAGGGAATTTGAAGGCCGGCGAAGAACCGTACCATACAGAGTGCGGCAGAAAATTAGGTGCCACAAGACTCATTAAAACAACGTCTACAGAATTAATATTTTATTTTATTTATAACAGGTTGAAATACTTAATTTATTTTTCCGGTGAATATATATATTTAAATAAATTGTACATAGTTATACATATTATATTGATATTAATTTAACCCGTTTCCGATCTGTACATTATTTGAAAGGTTCTGGTATCCCAGGTGAACCCTGGACAACTCCCTGAAGCTACTCGAAACAAATATAAATAATTTAACGTGATTCGAACGTTTTAAATCGTCGAAACGTCTTTTCATGGCACTCTTATGAAATTTTTATTTTTTGTAGTAAAATGCTCAAAACTTAAACAAAATGCAAAGTGCGACACATTGTTGAAATCAGAATTAAAAACTCCATTCAAATATGAAAAAATTTAAAATACCAACCATAAGAAAAAAAAAGTTGACAGTCGAAAATGGTACCATGGTAACAGTTACACCAAATCTGATTTTGCCTCAATTTAACCAACTCTCTATCTCTTCAAATAAGCGAGAGTCCATGGTGGGGCTCGATTTTGAAACAGCCTGTATAATCAATTACGTAATTATCAATAATTACACATGTGACAATTGACATTTATTGATCTTTTATTCAGGGCCGTATTACCCATTAGGCACGTGCCTAAGGGCGGCAAATCATGGTCAAAATATAATAATAAAATGTAAGAAAAAATCTCTAATACCGATACTTAATATAAAAATATTTCACTGAAAAAATAAATATTGCGTAAATCGTGAAACAAACAAGTCGCAAACGATCTGTTACTATTGTGATAAGGGTAGTAACCTGACAACACGCAATGACGCAACGCTTCCAATTTCGAACACTTCAGCCGAACGATCATTTTCAGTCCTGAAGCGTATCAAAAATCAATTTAGGACTAATATGAATCAAGAACGCGTCACAGGGCTTGGTCTTTTATGTATAGAGGGCGAATTTACTAGAAAAATTTCTTTTGAAGAAACTATTAAGTCCCTTGCTTTTGCTAAGGCCAGAAAAAGAAAATTTTGATATTTTTAATGATAATAAATAACTTGTGAGGGTTCATTATTTTTTTTAAATTATTGTTTGTTTTTCACTTTTTCGATGGGGTAGGGGGCGGCACTTAAGTATTGTGCCTAACAGCGGCATAAAGGCTAATCCGGCCCTGCTTTTATTCGTAATTCAAAAAAGGCTAACATCAGTCCCATTAGATCTACCCATTATCAGTCGTTCAATGGGAAATGGGTAATGTTCCCACATAGCCCCCATCGCCCTCCATTCCTGAGCGTTTAGAAGGTTTTCGGGGATTCTAAACGTGTCCTCTACATCAAACGCGGGATGCGCTGGTTGGCAGATTTTTTTATATAATGACATAACAGTATCCACAAATGACTGTGGCTTCAATTTCCATACTTTAAGTAGAGTTAAATTCTCCTTAGCAAATGCGGCCAATTTGGCTTGTCCGGTATCTCCTTTTCTGTCGTACTTCCCTGTAAATAGATCTATGAAACTTCTTATAGTTAACTGTTGCCGATTTCTAAGATTTTCATAGTTTGCAGCGCTCTAAAAGATAACAATGGCCATTTATATTAAATTAATTAATCAATATCACATTAACTTACATAATCTTTCTGTAACATCTCAATCTTATGTTCTAGTTTTTGTAACTCGAGTTGGTGGTCTTTTCTCTCGAGTTCGAGTTGGTGGTCTTTTCTCTGGAGTTCGAGTTGGTGGTTGTGATCTTTTCTCTCGAGTTCGAGTTGGTGGTTGTTTCCCTGGAGTTGGAGTTCTTTTTTCCCCACTTCTAATTCCAATTGCAATTTGGTAAATCTCTCTTCTGTCTGAGACACATATATTATTTGTAGTTATAATTATTAAACAGTTAAAATTCTTACCATTTTTAACAAGCGAAGAAGAATAGCTGACGCGCTGGTGACCATAAAACATACACGACGCCTAGTAAAATGGTTTGTGCACGAGGCTAGTGACAGCTACAAAACATTAAACCTTTAGAAGCGAATTCCCCATGTTAAATGTTGGCAACAAAAACCACCATTTTATTCACACGCCATCTGGCGATCTAGTGGCAAACTAAAGAACAAGCGCGGGCTATTTAAATCACTGATGTAGTTATTGCGCTTCCAATTTCAATTTTATTAAAATTTATAACTCATTTATTTAAATGAAGTATAAATTTTAATAAACAGTAAATACTATACAAACAAATAATGACAAGTTATAGAACTACAAGAAAAATCAGATGAAAAAATAAACCTCTTGACTCTGCATTTACAAATAACTGGATAAATAAATACTCTGAAATTACCTAAGCATATTTCCCACGTATCGGAGAGACCAGTAACAAATCTGACCCTTAGATCAGCGTTCCGAATTGACGGCCGTGAAGGAATTGTCCTGTCGACAAGAATTCTAGTGAGTCGGTGCCTAAGAAATTCAGAAGCTTCTGCCCTCAGACGAACCGGGGTGCTGGGGGTATTCTGTCACAAAGGATGGTAAATCAGATAACTGTTCCTTAGACTTATTTGACTCTAGCATTTCGTCCCTAAGGGGAGCGATTCCGGGTCGGTGTTTAGCCTTACGTGACTCGTTTTAATTACCAACCTGAGGTTACCCTGACAGAGGGTAGTAAGTAAGTAAGTAAGTTTATTGCATATTAATACAGAGTTACTTACAAATTACACAGGAAATAATATAGATATATACTAAACGCATCTGAGCTGCGTGCGCTCGTGTGTGTGTTTCAAATTATGACAAATATTTCCAATTTTTACACATGACACAGTACATAATAATATGATTATTTATTTTATTACATTATATTTATACTATATTGTATTACATTTGTGCAAAATAATAAAAAATATATATTTATTTGTGTAAAAGATTAATTTTATTTGGGTTGCTCAGTATCTCTTTATAGCGTTGGAGTTATATTGTAGATTTTTGATGCGGTAAAATTTAGAAACGTCCGCACGGCAATATCGTTCAAAAAATCAAATACAGATTTTTTTGTTTTACCTATTTTGTGTGCTGGAACTGTAAAAATTTTCGGCTGCTAACAAAATACAGCTGAATTCTTCTACTTATCAGAGCACAACGGTATAGGGGCGCCCGCGGCTAATTGCCATACGCTGCAGTATTCGAAATAGTTGCTGCAAATTTATAGTAAAAGCTAGATCTAAAACGTTAATGTATATTTGCTTTTAAAATATGATGATAAGAAACCATTACTAACGTATGAGAATGTCCAGACAAAGTGCTCCGCACAGATAAAGGACATACATACGTTGTATAGACATGCAACTGTATGTAATACAAAATTATAAAATAAATCTTTACACTAGCTACAGTAGTGTAAGTAGTTGGAACTAAAATTTTCGCTCCGTCTTTTTTTTGCGTTATTTTCAAAATTGTTTTTCAGTTGTTTTCAAAATAAATACTATCATTTGTTTTATATTTTACTCATTTGTTTTCTATTTCGTTTGTTTCCGGTTCGAGTAATTTGTATTACTTGTTTGTTTATTTTAAAATGCAGTTTAAATCTAACAAAAATTAGATTTTTTCTAATTTCCAATTGGTTGTAATGGAAACGAACACTTCCTATTTCAAAACAACTTTTTAACGGTTTCGCATATAGATTTACACCTAACATGGTTAGCAATTACACAACAGAAAGGAACAAGTTATTGCCATACAAGGTTACCATTTTACGTTTTTACCGTAATTACGTAATGCAGATCATATCTTTACAACCGGTAACCACACACACATACATCGAAATTTGCGGCGGGCTTCCGAAAATGCGCAGAAAGTATTCCTGAGACATAAAAATGATATTGAAAGTAATACAAAGAAGCTGCCGGTTCTTCACATAATATGTGACGTCACACATAAATATATCATTGTAATTCCCTAAGCAATAAAAGTAATCGACATATGTTTTATGAAAAGTTCATCGTCAGCACGTGAACATTCAACAACGTCCACGCTTGAGAATTATTTCAAACAGCTGGCTTGAGCTAAAAAAAATTATAGGTCACACGAGAGCGAAAAAATAATACCCGAAATAAACCAGAAAATGGCTTCAGGTGGATACAACACGGAAAAGGCTTTGATAAAGTGACATATCCAGGTCGATTTTGGGGTTGGGTCGAACGGCCCGGAATGAGTTTTTTAGAACAAGTTGTGATAATCTAGAATTGAGGGCGAATTGGCAATTAATCAGGCAAAATAAACTCGAAGGCTTTTTATACGAGTACCTACGTATTCAAATCTCGAACTGTCTATGTGTAAAAAAAGTAAATTTATTGCATGGAGTCGAAGTTGGGTGTTCCGAAAGGGCATGTTAAGTTATTACTATTTCCTCCCCATACCTATCTACAGGGTGCATAAAAATAATCAAAAACACATTTAATGAATTTGAATCAGGCATTTACAAATTAAATTGTTCTCATTGTAATTCGATTTATATAGTCCAGACAATTAGAAATTTTGATATTAGGTATAAAGAACACGTAAGTTGTTACAAATACAAACACTCACACATATCCAATTACGCTAAACACTTACTAGAACACAATCATTCAACGACATCTAATAACACTGTAAAATGTTTACACGTTTGTGATGATAAACGTAAATTAGATATACTAGAAGCTTTTGACATTCACAAACATTAAAAAATTGTACCGTTAATGAATGAGCAAATTTATCTCTTAAATTCTCCTCTATTGGACATTTTGGAATAAGAAATCAAGTCATCTGCAGACGATTACCGAGATCGAGTCACCATGTTCTATTGCTATAGCAACACTAACTGTTTAGTTCAGGAGGCTGTAACTTCGTACAAAATCGTTTACAGGCTCATGTTAATGTGACGTTTTTACTATTTTAATGTGTCGAATTTACCCTCAAAATTTGTATAAAATATTTCCTCATCATCAGGAGACACTCAGACCTTCATGGCAACTAAACTTTTCACAAAAATTGAATCTTGTCGACAATCGCTGAATTTACCGACATTCAACAAGAGTATGGCGTAGTTTTGTATGGAAAACGGGATTTTCAAGTCGAATATTCAAAAAGTGTGAAGATCTAAAATACTTAGAATAAAAGATTGTGTGAGCCCCCCTCTCTTCATATAAAACACCTCTGGCGCACTTATGAACATTGCCCACAGTACGTACTGGATTCACGTAGATTCGACAGATAAGAAACAAATTTATCTATTTTTGACCTGAATGGCCTATTCCAAATGAAATATTCAAAACTAGGTTTTTCATTTTATTTGCGTTTAACACCTTCCTGGACTTTAAGACTTTAAGTAGGCATTACCAGACATTCCTTTTGATAGGCAATACAAATTTTTCAAGTCGCAGACTACTACAACAAACAGCAAAGATTCATCTACCGATGTTTCGTATATCTAACATAAGAGATGATAACTGAGGGTATCACCAGCTGCACGTGATACTATCAGTAACAGAATCTATCAACGTTTTTTAAGAGAAAAATATCGAACTTTGGTTTTTTGTAAAAAGATTGCTTGGGATTAAATAAAACCAAAACGCAAAAACAAATTCGTTCTATAATTTGGCGGGAGAGGAAAAGTTAACCGCCCTAAATATTGTTGAATCTGAATATTAAGTGAATCTTATTCTACTATCACTCTTAAGTAATTTAGCCTGAAACAAAAATATGTTATTGTCTCCCGTTTACTAAAAAAGATGCATAAATTTTCGATTTTCAAAAATTCACAGAAAGCGTCGCAGAGTAATTAAAATGATTGCGACACAAATTTTAATAAATACTACGAAGGTTCAGTGGTGGTTGCCCTACAGCTTTTTCTTACGTGTCAGTGCAGTTCATTTTTTACAACATAAAGTTTAATATTTTGTGATTAACCTTAAATTTGTCAAATGCTCTTAAAACGCGTTATATTGGCAAAATTCACTTTCTGTGAATTTCACCCCCTTCCCATTATCAAATCCGGAAACCGCCACCGAATAAAACTATCTTATAGGTAAGTCACTATTGGCAGTAAAACGTTGATACCAAAATACTTTTAGAAATTTGATTAGTAACAATTTCTGACGTATAAATAATCAAGGCGATATGCTTCGCTCTTTTTTCTCCGTATATAGTAAACATCGATTTTCCAAGTTTTGATGCTGTAGCAGCCTCATAATTGGGCTAATTAGACTATAGCTCTAGGGCGCCGGGCCCAAAAAGGCGTCGGGGAAAGTCTTATAAAATTATATCGTTTTAAACAGGTATTCTATCATTCTACCAGGTCGGCGGACAAAACACATTTGATCTGGTTATAAGACAGTGTAAACGCGCCTGCGCTGAGTGCGCGTTTGTGTAAAAATTGAGTAGCGTCTAGTCGCATTACAACCGTTCCTACTTCTTATTGGTGCTTTCAAAGTCGGACCTCAATCACTCTTATGTGCGCACGCATTTAGCTGGCACTTCTCTACAGTTTTAGCAATATCCTGCAAGCTCCTAGTGGCACAGATGGAAATGCGGGTGCATGCAAGTGTATTGCTTTTTACTGCATAAATGGTTGAGAGGTCGAATCTTGGTTGGGGACAAAATTTTATTTATTTTATTCTGCTTTTTTTTAAACAATGTTGTTGGTCTTTGCGGTCTGCCCGAGGTTATGGTTAAGAGCAGTTATATTTTTAAAGAAAAAATACTAAAACAAAGTTGCATTCGCTCGCCCAGATTGACGGCATAATAACTGCGCAAGTCCGACCTTGAAAGCACCAAGAAGAAGTAGGAACGGTTGTTGTATTAAAGCGACTAGACGGTAGTTAAAAATTGAGCAGAAAGTGTGCACTTGTGTTCGAGAAGGATACGAGCCGCCGCGCCGCCTATTGCCCAATTTCAGACTTATGTATGAACCTGTACTGCAGCAATAAAAATTGTGGAAAATGCCACGCAGACAGCAAATGCAGAAAAAAGTATATTTAAGTATCGCTTTTTTTTAAATATGTTTTCGTTTTTCATTAAATATAATTATGCTTAGTGTTCTTATGTATTTTTTTTTATTTAAAAATATATATTATTATTTATTCTTTATTTATTCTGTGGATCGGTATCGAGCTCGGTATAACCATTCGACGTTGGGTTACAATTAACGGCGCTTGCCTTGATTACTGGCTGACCAAGACAAGTTACAAAGTCACACACGGCATTTAAACATACAAATAAACACATGTATGAATGGCATTGAATGAATGTGCATGAAGGGTGGCATAAGCTTCAGGAACGTAGTGGTTTAAAGTCCAGAAGGCCCCACTACCTCCTACTACACAAGCGAAGAGCCTACCCGGAGTGAAAGTCCGCGGTACCTTCGGGTATGAGAGGTTATAGATAGATAGGTAGATGTTATTATTTATGTAGTAGTATGTCTATTATTCGAAATAAATACTATAACCACTCGTTCCTTAACTTTAGTTTAAAATTACCACTGTTGTTAGGGCGTTACAAATTCTTAGCCCAGGAGTTCCAAATTCCTTTTAACGGCCCTGTTTTCTTATAAAAATTACACTTTACCGTCAACATTCTCGTTTTTTCAAGGATTCGCCTAGATTATAAATCACCATTTACTAGAAAATTCAATTTAATCTTGAAAAAAGAATTATCATTGTGTACGCAAGAACGAAAATTAATGTCAATAACAATGACACAAAAAACTCAAACGTACATTTTTAAACCCGCAAAATCAATTAGATATGATATGGTTATAATCTGTTTTCATTAGAAAACACTTAACCTTCCCTATGTTCGATTAATAGAGGTTGTGAATTTGGGGGTAAGATAAAAGAATGCAATGTGTATTAAAAACTGCAAGCTAAATATTATGAAATCTGACCTGTATTCAAGTAATACAAGTCGTTTATCTAATGATTAAAAATTGTACAATATTAAACTAGTAATTTATTAAAATATGTTTAAGAAACTTAAACAGAGGTTAATGCACGCAGCTTGTAAATAAATAATTAAATAACAAAAGACGTAATATACAGAGTAAAGAATAGACGTAAAATACGAGCAGGAAGCGCTTGCTTTTAAATATCTCGTTTCGTGAACAAGAAATGGTATTTGAATTAGGTAATTGATTTTGAAAGGCTTCATTAAGATAAGTAATTTTTTGCAATGCTGAATTTGCCAAGTTACATAATGCTTGCTTCTAGCCTGTTATTAATGCATTCTTCTTTTTTTTTATCAGATTAAAGCGAGTGAAATTTAGTTAATTAGTTGTAGATTAATTTGTTGTACCGGAAATTCCTTGCAATACTAAAAGAATTTATGCTTATTTTAAATAATTATTTTTCAACTGGAATTTAAAATTATGAAATATGAAATGCGTAAAAGTAAAATGTGCAAAATTGTACTTTCAGTGGAGAAAAATCGTTTAAACAATGGCTAAGATAGTAGAATACGTTTTTATTACATTGTACTTTTTACATTCAGTTTTGCAGTCTTATTGAATAAATATCTAAGAATGTGTTAAAAGTATAATTGGCCCACAACAAAACCGCTACGGTTTATTGCTGAGGGTGAAACAAGCTTCGTCTAGGAATCTGGAATAAAAAGAAACACTCTTAGAGACAAGAGACTAGATACAGGTTGCTAAAATATGAGAGGCGCGCAATCAGTACCTTCTTAAGATATATTCATTAGTAATGGGCTAAATCGCATGATTTTTATAATCGAATGATTGCTATTCGGACAATTTTTAATAATCGAATGATTTGTTTGGATAAAATCATTCGGATGTTTCTATGCTATCAAAACTAGTTACAACACTCTCCGCTTTCTTTTCGAATGTTTCTATGAAGGAATTCTCGTTCTCATCGTCTTTCATCGGACCGCTCGGGAAAACACATTTCATCGCTAATTCCAGCCTGGTGTGTAATGTTTTTATAAACCGCAAAAGTAAATACAGTTTTCTGTTTTATATATCAATTACATTTTTAAAATGAGAACAGGGACAAAAAAAAACATCCGATTATTTAATTATTATATAAATAACCGATTATTTTTTTTTGCAAAGTGTACCACTTGTTTTTATCAACAGTAATACAGTATTATTCTAAATAATAATAAAATTCTTTATATTTTCATTTATTTATACTTTTTTAATAAAAATTTCCAAATACAACCCTGCGCTGAAATGACCACGAGAAACAAAACAGTGCTGTGGTTGGTATTCTTAATATCAGTGATATCCGAATGTTCAAGTCAAAACATTTTTATACCGTTGTGCTTGCGCGATGTAACACACCGCGAGGCCGTTTTAATGCAATCGCATTTCGGAAATTATGTCACCATTAGTGTATTCGCATCATATTTTTACGACTGGTAGTGTCATTCGCATTTGCAGTTGGCTACTGTACGGGATATCGCTTCAACACCCGCTTCCTAAATGGACACAACCGAAACTATTAAAAAAATCGAAAAATCGTTCAAATAATTTTCTGTAACCTCTCGAGATATACCGAGATATTTCGATAATCGAATGGTTCGATTATTTTTATTCGAAATATCCCATCACTGAACAATATCTGTGTTGAAACGTGCTCCATTGCTGTGCAAATGATAGTATTGTTTTTAATAGCAGTTGAATGATAAACTGTTGATACCTGTGTAAAAGTAGTGGTGAATATAAAGTGTGGTGTTGTGACTACTGTTTATAAACCATTATTTATGATTGTGTGTAGATGTATATAATTGCCAATCGAGCTATTTGATTATTAAAATATCTCGAGATATCTTGAAAGGTTACAGTCAAAAATCGTTGTGTCAGTTTCATTGGCCAAAATTTTCAATGGTTATTAGTTTACTACAAAAAATATTAGTTTAACACAACTTAAATTTCTCTGCAGTAAATTATTTCTGTTAGCGGATCACAGTATTACGAAAACAAAACTGAGATAAATTTTCATAATATTTCGGGAGGCACGTACGTCAGAAACATAGATTCAATGAACTGGAGCTGGATTCGCGGCTACTTGTGAACGCTATACGATTTCATGGGATTGCACAAACTCTACAAACATCTGGATATCCTTCATACTCCCCTTGGACTTCCTCGACTTCTCATGAACTTCCCCGACTTTCCTTAAACTTCCCCGACTTGCCTCGGACTTCCTCAACTTCCCTTGCACTTCCCCGGTTTCCCTTAAACTTCCCCGACTTCCCTTGGACTTTCCAGGATTTACCTCAAACTTCCCCCGATTTCCCTTGCACTTCCCTGGACTTTCGTCGTACTACCCCGACTTCCCTTAGAATTCCCCGACTTTCCTTAGACGTGGTAAAGAATAAAGAATAATGGAATCCCGTGATCCGGAACCCATGAAATTCGAGGGCAATTTAGCCGAAAATTTTAAAAAGTTTAAACATAAGTTTGAAATTCATATGGTTGCAACAAATAAAATTAAAGAAGAGGACAACGTGAAAGTGGCGATCATGTTGAATATCCTTGGTGAAGAGGGTATAGAAATATATAATAGTTTTAAGTTAACCGATGCAGACAAGAATAATAATTACAAGAAAGTTATACCGGAATTTGAGACGTACATGAACCCGAAGATAAATATTATATACGAAAGGTTTGTGTTCTACAGAAGAGTACAGGAAACCGGTGAACCATTTGATCATTTTGTAGTGGAAATAAAAAAATTAGTAAATACGTGCGAGTTCATGAATGAAGAGAATATGCTTCGTGACAAAATTGTACTTGGAATTGAGGATAAGGAACTTCAAGAAAAATTATTAAGTATGGAGGACCTCACCTTGACCAAGGCAGTGGCAACATGCAGGGCCAGTGAAATAACTAAGCAACAAGTTAGAGTTATACAGAACAAAAATGTGGACGTGCTTCAAGCAAAGAGAGGCAAAACGAGAGGAAACTTTGAGTCTAAACAACAAGCGAAGACAGAGATAAAAGAAAGTAGTGGTAGTCAAGACAAAAACTTTCTGTGCACCCGATGTAATGAAGCATGGAATTAACAAGTGCCCAGCTTATGGAAACAAATGTTTTCGCTGTGGAACTATAAATCTTTTCAAGATAGCATGTAGAGTAAGGCAAGTAAAAGAAGTCGGGGGAATCCAGGCCGAAGAAAGTGATTTTTTAGTGGGTAAATTATGACAGCGAGAAATCGGGGCATTCGGAGCAAGTGGGGAAGTCGAGACTTGGAAAATGCAGTCGCAGGTGTGCAGGAAGGTCGAATGTCTCGTCAAAGTGCTTCAAAAACATGTTCAATACCGAGAAGGACTCTATCCAGATATGTTGATAGTAACCGAACCAGTAAGTCAAAAATGGGACGGAAACCAGTACTGACTGCTGACGAAGAAAGAGAACTGTCTGCAAGAATAGTCCGATTGGCAGAATTTGGATTTGCGCCAGATCGGGAGTCGGTCAGAATATGGGCTTTTCAACTAGCTGAACAACAGAAATTGAAGCACAAGTTCAATAAGGAAAAGGGGAAAGCCGGCTATAATTGGCTACACTCATTTTTGCGACGACATCCTGACATATCGATTAGAAAAGCCGAAGGTATTTATATCGCTCGAGCTACTGGAATGAACCAAGAGACTACGAACCACTATCTTGCACTACTAGAAAAAATTCTAAGCGATAATGAACTCCATAACAAACCTTCCAATGTTTTTAACATGGACGAGAGCGGTTTACAGTTGAACAATAAACCAACCAAAGTTTTGGCCGCAAAAGGGTCGAAAAATGTTTCATCGTTAACATCAGGCGAAAAGGCAAAACTGTTTCAGTCATTGCATGCTGCAATGCAGAGGGGATGTATCTCCCACCTTACTCAATATTTAAAGGAAAAAATAGGAAAGTTGAATTTGTAGATGGAATGCCACCTGGCTCTCAAATTGCTGTCACAGAAATCGGCATATGTCAACGCTAGCATTTTTAAGGATTGGTTAAAGTCACATTTTGTGCCTCGAAAACCAGCTCAAAAAGTGTTGCTAGTAGTTGACGGCCACACTTCTCACAGAAATTCGGTGGAAGTACTGGAATTTTGTGAAGGACATGACATAATCCTACTTTGTTTACCGAGTCGCACGACTCATTATCTACAGCCACTCGACAATCATTTTATAAATCATTGAAGAACCATTACTACGCGGCTTGTAACAACTTCATGAAGACAAATACAACTAGGAAACTAACGAGCTTGCAATTTGGGAAACTTTTGGGGTACGCCTAGGGTAAATCCGCAACTGTGGAAAATGGGATGTCTGATTTTCGAGTCAAATAGTACGCCTGGCCCTTCTTCTTCTTCTTCACATCCAACTCGTGCGACTACCACCTCAGCCAAGTTGCTCACGCCTGTCCGACATTCCAGCAGTTGAAGATGACCCCACACCAGGAAAACTATTGGACTATATTTCGCCAATTCCAAAAACAAGTGCAGTAGTGATAGTCAGAAAACGCGGTAGGCAAATTACAGCAATTCTGAATACTCCAGGACGCATAACGCGCAGAAAGAAAAAGGACGAAAGAAGAAAACAAAACGAATGCGCCCTCCAATGCAGAAGAAAAAAACTGGGAATAAACATAGAAAACAGTTGGAACAATCTTCAGATTCGGGAAGCGAAAGTCCTGTTTTACAAGAGAGTGATGTGTCGTTAGAAGAGTGGGACGAAAACGAATGTGTGTAGTGCGGAGAAAACTATTTCAAAACCTCTAAATGATTAATGGGTTAAAATGATTTTAATTGCAATGATATGCTTGGTCTTGCGACTACTAGAATACAATCTCTAAACTGTCTGCAATTCACGCAATTAAATTTAAACTTGCTATGAGACTCTTCTAATTTTCTCAGGGTCGTTATTAGCTTGTAAATAAGTTATTTTAATTAATTTTAAATAGAAATAAACACACACAACGATATCAACTTTACAAAATAAGTTTTTTATTTATTAAAAGAATTTCAAAATGTGTTTTCCGAAAATTAAATGAATTTTTATTAATTACTATCGTCTTTTTTTATTAAATTAGAACACTTAACTTAGCGTCTTCTTATTATGTCACTCCTCGCTCTAGCAAACCGCTGAGTGTCCAACCTCTATTTAGTTCTGCTGGCCTCACGAGCAACAAATAATACTCGCCCTTAATCCAAATCTTCTTTTGATCTGTTTTATATTATTTCAATTTGCTTTTACCATCATCACAAACGAAGAAACTTCCATGATCGCCTTTTACATGTAATACTTCTGTACTTTTTACAATTCGTAGATAATCACTTATATTTTCTTCTTTTATATTGAAAATCGGTTTACATTACGTTTTGAACTCGTTCTTTCTGTTTTCATCCAGAGGATATCAAATTCTCTGTCTTTTTTCTCAAAGACGAGCCGTACTAATTAAAACAAAATCTCTATCTTTTGTCTTCCTCCTTTGATTTACATTTTTCTAACAAACAAGCAAAAACTCATGGCCAAGATTATTCTTTAATACGTTTGCGACATTTGACACTGACATCCAAACTGACATTAGTCGACGCACAAATCAAGTAACTCTAAAACTTCTTATAAACTATCCTTTTTTAACAAATCTGAATTAAATTATAATTACAATTAACATAAATAGTCTTCGTATCAATCTGTTGTGTTTGTCTTTTCTTTCAGTAAAAACAAACCATATGAAAAATAACAATTATTAGAATTTATAACAGGAATTCTAGCAAAAATACGCAACCCTGAGTTTATAAGTTAGAATATTAAAATCTTAGAAGTCTTCATAAATCTCCAAATGTAAATTGAACTGCAGCAAGCATTCCAAAAATTGCCTTCCAGCAACCACAATACCCCAGTCAAACACCTCTAAATATCATAGCAATACATACGCTTATGCAACAAGTTACAATTATATCTACAACCATTACGAATTTTAATAACTCATTAACACAGCTTGATAAGAACACACAAGTAATGAATAATAATTTACAAGGATTTAACGGCTTTATGAGAATCACCTCAACCAACGAAGAAAGATTAAATTTTGAAGTAAATGTAACCTCGCACATCTTAACACTTGTCGAGATAACAGACGAAATTAATGAAATAATGAAAAGTTATTTAAACAGTCTTAACCTGATTCGTCACGGCATAATTAATTTTGATATATTACACCCTGAAGACCTTTTAAAAGAATTAGAATAGATTGCAACTAAATACAGCCTTCCTATAGAACCAAATTTAGAAAATACTCATATTTACTATAAAATGATAGAAGTATCATCATTTATTAAAAGCAACCTTTTTGTTATTACTTTTAAAATCCCATTAGTAAATACATTAACGTGTAATTTATATAAAATGCACTTTTATGCACCTTTATTCTTACATCGAACCTTCCAAACCCTATCCCTTACGAGAACAGTGTAGTATTCAATGTTAAACGATTTAAATAATTGATTGGAATACTCACCAACCCAATGGATCGGCAAAGGCATGTCCACTACTGAACGAACGGACCAACCAACTTGCGAAGTCCAACTATTTTCAAAAACTACAACCATCATCCTAAAAACGTGCGAGATAAAAACCATCTACGCAGACATCGAATTATGGCACAAAGCAGCAAACAATCAACGGCTCTACGTACTTTCTAAACCAACAACACTCAACCTACTATGTCAAGAAACTAATTATGAAGAAACAATTAACAAGGTCGGTTTACTAGACTTAAACGATAACTGCAAGGCATACACCGATCACACGATATTATCTGCACAAATAACATTAGGCACGGGTAATATTACCAATACTATTCCACTAACGTTTATCACTCAAGATGACTGTTGTGTGAAAATGAAAGATAACACCACACCAGTAGCAATTAAGCTGCAACCGGTAAAAATAAAAAATTTAAACTAAGATGAAATAAAATTTGTTCAACACAATCCAAGTCAATTCGATGAAGTCCTACAGCAACAACTAAATAAACCATTTATCGTAAAACATACATACAAACTGGTTTACTTCCATCCTCACAGTATTAGTAGGACTCATAACATTAACTTTTCTCTACAACCTGTTCAAATGGCTGGGAATATTCACCATTCTTCAAAAATATTTGTGTTGTACCCAAGGAACCAAGTGATCCAATGGCACGGTTAAAATCAACTTGTCTGCCCTGCATCAAAATCTACAATCAATCGCACAACACTAGGTCTACACCACCACCAACAGTGGTTCGTTACAAAGCTGAAATGGAACCACTCAACAACACAGTGTCGATTCCCGTAGCCCAATCACCAACTAGGATTTCTGGAAGAAAATCCACCAGATCAATGGAACTTCTACCAAAAGACTCTATTGTTAAACTAATTGAACGTTAATAATTAAGAATAAGAACAAAATATTTAAGCTTATTTTTACAAACTCCTTACGAGTTAATAACATATAATCATTCTTTTAAACAATTTTACTTTTATACCTTCTTATTCTTATATTTAAATTTTGTATTTGATTTAAAAACTATACAAAATTTTATTAGTCCAGAGGTGTTGCATCAGCCACATTATGGAATATTTAGCCATTATGAGTTATCACCCCATTGTCAACACATTAAGATAAACACGCCGTTTTGGGTATATAAGCACCCCCGCTTTTCAGTTTAGGTAAAAAGAAGCATAGAAAGCTTTGTTCAAGAAATCAGCAAAATCAGAAATGAAGTCGATACTATGGACAATCACGAAAGTGGTGAAATGTCAAAAAAAAAGAAAACGTGTAGAAAGTTACAACAAAACCAGAGAAGCAAAGGAAGTGTGTGATGTAATCATATGCCAGGCTAAGGATAGATTTCATTTCACTGGACATTATTAGCAGCAAAATTTGTTTCTACCAGAAAAATTTTCAGAATATTCGTACAATTTTCCAGTCAATTACTTACAGCGCACTGTAGAAGCTTACCCATACTGCAATGCAAAACAGCTGCGTACTGCGTACTCAGAAAAATTAGTGGAGCTTCGGCGCTTTTATCTTTTTTATATGAAAACAATTTACAAAATATAGATAATTATTACCATTCTCATGTCTACGGCAGAAGCTGAACGCTGTTTTTCTACATTAAAACGTGTAAAAACCTTCTTAAGAAACACTATGTTACAAGACATATTATCTGCACTGGCTATGCTGTCTATCGAAAAAGACTTTATTACAAATATCGCGAATTATAATAATAAAGCGATTGCAATATTTGCACAGTCCAAACAAAGACCTATAGTTAGCGTACATAAGAAATTAGGCAAGTTTGTATTTTGTAGTTTGATTTTCGCTATAAAAATGCATCCCCTAATGCTATAGCCGCGCAACGCCACTGGTATAAAGAATTCTATTTGTCGTCCAATATTATAGATAAAAAGGAATCGCCATTTGAATGGCGGAAAACACAGAGTGCTGCATTACCTTTACTGTGTGTGGTCTGCTGCAAAAAAAGTATCTTTGTGCACCAGTAACATCTGTATTTAGTGAAAGACTGTTTTCAGAAGCAGGCAACGTCTTTGAAAAAAAAAGAAACAGGTTGCTGCCAGGTAATGAGGAAAAATTGGTTTTCCTTCATGGAAACGTACCACTGCTTAATTTTAAATATTGATACATTACCACCAATTTGTTAAAGCTCACCTTATTCTGTTTTTTAAAATCAGCGTTTTGCTTTTACATATTATTTGCGGACATTAAATAAGTACGTTAATTAGCAATTGTTCGTATTTATAAATGTATTTAACCCTTTCGTCACGGGAGTGGCAAAAAATTTCCGTGCTCTCCTAACGGGAAACGACTAGAGTGGCAAGCGTGGAGGCACTGTTTAGGACGGGAAACAACTGCAGTTTCAGGCCCGCCGCAAATTTAACCCAGCCCATGCACAGCCCACGCGTGGGTAATTCTGTAGAACACGGGTATAGAAGGAGTAGCGCATATTAAACCCATTCCACGCTGAGGCACAGTCCTACCCGATTTCCACGTGAATCGAGTTGTGCGAAGAACACAATTTCGTGGCTCGTGGATATTTCGTCTTGAATTTTTTAGCGGTTAGAAATGTAAAAATTAATTGAAGTGGTTAGAGATAATGTTGTATTATATGATACAAGTCATGAAGATTATATGAGAACGAAGCTGAAGGATGAGTTGTGGGAGAAGATAGCTGGGGAATTAAATTATACCAACGGTAAGTGATGTTATATGTATATTTTAAGTAAGTAAGTACTACATATTGTATAATTTACCAACAGACAAGTTTATTATGTTTCAAGTTTTGTGATTTCATATAAATATTTTGAAATTTCCGGCCAAACTGGAGAGTCATGTGACAAATATCTAACTATATGCAGACCATTTAAAAAAAAAATCCTAATAACACATTTTTTAACTCATTTTTACATTTTTTCAAAATTATCCTCTTTCTACTGCTCTACGTTGCCACTCAACAGATCCGTCAGCAGAACTGAAACATTCAGTGAACTTTTGCCTCATAGAAAATGCTTCAGTAGAACTTCTATTTCGATTTGCTGCTAAGCCAACAAAGTGACTTTCACTAAAATTGGTCAATATTTCATCATCTTCCTACTGGGTACTGACATTTGAGAGACTCTCAGTTCTCAAATAATTATGAAGCACAATTGTGGCTAACACTATTTTATCGATGGTATCCAATTTGCATTCAAAAGGTCTTTTGTATACTCGGAATCTAGCCGCTAATATTCCAAAGCCGCATTCTACTGTTTGTCTAGCTCGGGATAATCTATAATTAAAAACCTTGTTTTCATAATTACCAGTGACTCTCGATTTAGGATATGGACGCATTAAATTTGGCATTAGGGGAAAGGCTTCATCTCCGATAAACACATATGGGGTGGCTGTATTTTGTCCAGGTAATGGCTGTGGTTCGGGTAACTCCAGTGACCCACTGTATAGTATTTTTCCAAATGGGGAGTTAAAAAATATTTCCGTCACAAAATCTAACCATAGAACCAACATTTACAGTAGTAAAACGATAGTTTGCATCGACGGTCGCCATTAAAACTATGGAAAAATATTGTTTATAATTGAAGAAAGAAGAACCACTTAGAAGTGGTTTTCGAATGGCGATATATTTCCCATCGACAGCTCCTAAACAGTTATTAAACTGCCATTTTCTTTCATAATCTAATGAAACATTCGTCCACGTTTCCACTGTTGGTTCAGGCATATAAATGGGCTGTAAACGTCGCCATATCGCTTCACATACTTGAGACACAATGTTCGATACGGTTCTCTCCCCGATTCTATAACTTAGCGCTATGGTT
Source organism: Ctenicera cuprea (assembly GCA_958336395.1). Taxonomy (NCBI): domain Eukaryota; kingdom Metazoa; phylum Arthropoda; class Insecta; order Coleoptera; family Elateridae; genus Ctenicera; species Ctenicera cuprea. The sequence goes on along the minus strand of OY284489.1, from coordinate 43,859,771 downwards.
TTAAACATGTCACCAGTGGCCAAATACCTAAAAGAAGATACTTATTACCTTTGGGCTAAAAAACTGTAGGTTGATAAATTAGTTTTTATTGTTTATTTATCTATTCATTTATTTATTTATTATTACAGGTAAGGCTGCTAAAGAACAGTGGCGAAAGCTCAGAGTGCCACCGTGAAGCTATACGAAGGCAACAAAAAAAAAAGTGGACAACAGGCAACAACTAACAGGCCATGGACACATCAAAAACATATGGAGTTTTTAAACCCATATACGAAAAACAGGACAACTGTTGGGTATCCTAGCATCTCAGCCGTTGAAGAAAGCCAGTTGGAAGTTGACGATATTGGACTAGCTGATGATCCACCCAGTGTGGAAACAAATCGTGACGAAACAGAGGAACCTGTTGAGAGCGCCACACCCAAAAGGATAAAGAAATCTGCAATTACTGATCCTGTGCTGCAAAAATATGTTGGACAGTGACAAGAGAGCCATAGGGGCTGTATCCGCCCCCCCCCCCGCCCCCCATCTCCATAAAACTTGAAAATTATTTGTTTATTAAGATGCGTTTATATTTTGAGCAATTTTAAATACTTTTGTTTGTTACTCGATAATCCGGTTGACCTCAAAAGTAATCTTCTTAGGGTCGTTAAACCTTAAACGGTCGTTATCACCTTATCGGTTTTCGGAATTTCTGTCATTACGTGTTCCTGTTCAAAACAATACAATTTGCTCGATAGTCAATGTTAAGGTGTTTTAAATTTTACTTGCATTAGCAGTTTTCTAGCAGTAGTGTGTGGTTGTTTATTGTTTTTGTGTCGTATAGTGGTGGTATTTTGTGCAAAAAAACTTGATAGCAAAAACAATAATTATAATTAAGTGCAAGCAGTAGTGGCGATATAAGATGTTTTTTTTGTGAAAACAAGAAATGAAGCTGAAGGGGTTGCAAGCGATGCAACAGAAAATTTAGTACACAGTTTGAAAGGGACAACAGAAAAAAAAAACTAATACATCGACGAACAGCAAGGATACAGTAAGTTGAAATAATTTATCCTATTATCAGTATATATTTAGATTGGTACTAGTGCTGCGTTAATGTTCTGAAAACTTAAAAAAAGTTTCAGTTAAAACGGAAGTGCCAGATTAGTGACCTGTAGATCATATAATGCGTTTTTATGAATTATGAATAAATAAACATCCTCTAATCTAATTATCTTTATTTAAAAAATGTGGCAAAAAAGCAGGTGTAATTAGTTTTATTAATAATTTCAAGCTTTACTTTGTTGAAGTTCATATTAATTTTTAATATTCATATTAATTTTAAATAATAATACAAATTATTAACTTCAACATATATTTTTTTATACGTATTTTATTGATTAATGGTGATTAATTGTATTATTTATAAAAATTAATACGTCTTGTTTACACTACACTCGTACAAAATTTATAAAAAATTAAAAATCAGAATTTTGCAGGTAGTATTAGATCCAACGCCTAATCCATGTGCTAATCCATGTGACATAGGGCTTTGCATTGGCAAAGTGATGCAGGCGCCAGAAAAGCACAATTTTTTAAAAGAGACGTGGAAATCTGAGTTAGGATTTGTTTTTCCACCTGTTCAAGAAGGCAAGCAACAACGAAAATTTCAAACTGATTGGCTGCGCCAGTACAACTGGCTAGCATATAGCGATGTGAAGAAAGGGGGTTTTTGTAAATTTTGCGTACTGTTTGCTCCATCTGGGGCTGGAATAGGATGTCAGCCACTAAAAACTCTAGTCAAAGAGCCACTTTTAAAGTTTAAGAAGGCATTGGAAGAGTTACGATATCACGCAACTACAAAATATCATCTGTTTTCGACCGAGAAAGCTGCCGAGTTTGTAAAGGATTTTAAAACGGGTGGCGGAAAAAATGTCCCCGAAAAAAATACCCCCAGAAAAAATACCCCGTGGAAAAAATACCCCCGGAAAAAATACCCCCGGAAAAAATACCCCCTGGAAAAAAAATCCCCCCGGAAAAATACCCCCTCATAACTAATTTTTAATAATTTTAAGCTGCAGGAACCTCAAAAAGTGATTTAGAAAAAATGCTTATCTGTGGGTGGGTGCGTGAGGTAAGTTTCCAGCCGTGGACTTAACAAAAAAAACTTTGTTTTTACTACACAAAGCTTTTAATTGAATGTAGGAATACATAAAATACACATGATGTTATTACAAGCATGTAAATCTAAGACTAACTCGAAAAGCATGACAAAATAGTATATATAGTTATTGTTATCTATAAGGAAGGAAATGATATAAATTTTACATTCCGAACTTGAACTATCAAAAAATAATCTTCTGTCAATAAATCTTTCATTTTCCTTTGTTCACATTTCCATGTTTTGTAAAATAAAATAAACTAAATTTTTTAAACGCAATAAGACAATATAAGAACTATTGAAACCGTATAAGTGTAAGTGTGTGTTACTATTACTTCAGTATATAATTTGTAGTTTTCAAATGTATAAGTAAAATAATAAAATAATAAGATGTTTAGAAGCTTTTTTTGTCAAATCTTGTTGCTAATGTAGGATTATCACAAGACAATATAAAATGAAAATGTGGAAACCTGCAAGTATTTTGAACGGGGGTATTTTTTCCAGGGGTATTTTTTCCAGGGGGTATTTTTTCCGGGGGTATTTTTTCCAAGGGGTATTTTTTCCGGGGGTATTTTTTCCTAGATTCTTTAAAACAGGTGGCGCAAAATCAGTAAGTGTTCTTCTCGATAGGAAAAAGATGGCCCACAATTGAGTCAAACCGAAAACGCTTGGCGTCAATTATTAAGTGTGTAATTTTTTGTGCAAGGAATAACTTGCCGTTAAGAGAACACCGCGATGACGGCCCAATGAATTCTGAGAACAAAAATGAAGATTCTTTGTCTGGCAAAGAAGGTGTTTTTAGAAGTCTGCTTGCATTCCGTATAGATGCAGGTGACAAAGATCTGGAATCGCAATTGCAAACAGCTAGCAAAAATTGCACTATGATTAGCAAAACAATTCAGAATGAAATAATTAGTTCAGTTGGTCAAGTTATCCTTTCATCTATTGTTCATGATGTTAAAAAATCCACGTATTTTTCAATTTTATGTGATGCAACCACTGATGTTAGCACAAAAGAGCAGATGACAATTTGTGTAAGATACGTTAATATGAATAAGTTCGTCATAAGAGAAGAATTTCTGGAGTTTATAGAATTAAAGTCAACTACTGGTACAACTATTAAGGGCGCTATTTATGAAGAACTACAAAAGTTGGGGTTAAACTTAAACCACGTTCGCGGTCAAGGGTATGACGGTGGTGCAAACATGGCAGGGGAGTTTAACGGTGTTCAAGCTCTTATTTTAGCCGACCACCCCTTAGCTTTCTACACACATTGCTTCAACCACGCATTAAATTTGTGCATTTCTAAATCTTGTGAAATATCGCCAATCAGGAATATGATGGGAATAATTGGCTCTGTGTCTACATTTCTGTCTGCATCTGCCAAGCGCGTTGTCGCCTTGCAATCTATTATTTATTTATTTATTTATCTGAATCAGATATTTTCTGCGACACTAAAAAAAATAAACTAAAAGTATTGTGTGCTACGCGCTGGATCGATCGTCATGATTCCGTAATAACATTTCAAGAACTGTTTCCCTTCAAGGTTACTGTTCTTGAAGAACTAGAGCATGACGGGGATGCGAATACTTCAAGTAAAGCAGCAAGTTACAGTTCTGCAGTAAAACGGAGTGATTTCTTAGTTGGTTTGGAAACCATTGTTCACTGTTTCACGTACACTTTGAAATTGAGCAAACAACTTCAGAACCCAGAACAAGATCTTTCAACTGCTTCCTCTAAAGTTAAGCAGACAGCGAAGATGATCAGTTCGATCTCCCGGAAGAAGAGGACGACGGCTGGGAAAATGTTTCAGATGTTCTTTTGTCTGATCAGAATGAAAATGATTCCGGTAGTGATTATAATGAAGCTCAACACAATGAAGTCATCGTGCAGCCTACCACAAAAAGAAAAACCACTGATCAAGGGCCAAACTTCAAATGGCGAAAAGAAGACTTAGTTCCCGTATTACATGATTTTGATAATGCAGACTCAGGTTGTCAAATCGAAAATATTATAGAAAATTCTTCGGCCTTAGAAATATTTCAATCTTTTATAACAAATGATATCGTTCAAGAAATAGTGACTCAAACGAGTATGTATTATGATTTATTTGTAGAGAACAATCCTGACAAGGCTGTCAAAAATTACAAACCTGCGAATGTAGGGGAAACTGGCCTAAAATGGCATACTTGCCTAGAACGGCATAGCTTGTTTTGCAGCTCGCGCGCAAGTTACAGATCGCATAAACGCGCAGGAAAGCAGGCAACCATGCTCTTCATTACCTTTGTAGCAGAGAACAACGCGGCGCACGCCAGTCAACATTTAGAAAGGTGATCGTGTGTACGTGTTGTTGAAAATTTTATTTACCCACATTTAAAGTGTGTTTAATTTTTTATAGAACGACTTTATTGGAAATCTGTGAGGTACGTATTTACGACTAATCTTTGTGCATAAACTGTTATAAGGAGCTCAATTTAAAGCGTAGGCGTGCTACGTAAAAGACAGGTTACGTGCAGATTGTCTCGCTCGGGCAAAACGGCATACATACATGTAGGGTGAAATGAATAGGTATGCCGTTTTAGGCTCATATAATGAAAAATCGACATACTACTCTTCTACATTCAAAAATATTTGGGAACACTTTTTTATTCTTTGCAGAAATGGTTGGTAATTATACCAGAAAAACTAACAGGCAAAATTGGGACGAGAATGCAATGAAAAATGCTATCCAAGCCATCCAGAAGCGGGAAATGGGATGGCTAAAAGCTTCAAAAACATTCGGAGTCCCTTTTACTACACTCAGAAGAAGGGCCACAAATGCCAATAAAAAAGTTAACCAAAGTGCAAAAGGTCTTGGTAGGTTCTCTACAACATTTACAAAAAGTCAAGAAAAAATGTTAGTTGAACATATCAAGCTATTGGAAGAACGCCTGTTTGCACTTACGTGTGATGACTTACGACGTTTATTTTACGATTGGGCAGAAGCCAATAAAATAGACCATAGGTTCAATAGAAATACCAAACGAGCTGGCTGGGACTGGGTTAGAGGTTTCAGAAAACGTAATCTAGACCTTTCTTTACGAAAACCAGAAAATACTTCGATAGTGCGAGCAATGGCTTTTAATAAACCAGTCATAACTAAATTCTTTAAAGTATATGAAGAATCTTTCAACAAATACAAAATTACTCCAGACCGAATTTATAATGTAGACGAAACGGGAGTGTCTACCGTCCAAAATTCACCAAAGATATTTGCAAGTAAGGGAAAAAAACAAGTGGGTACAATTGCTGGCGCGGAAAGAGGAATTCACATTACAGTTGTTTGCTGCACAAATTCTATAGGAAACTATATTCCTCCAACATTTATTTTTCCCAGGAAGAACTGGAAAGAAGGGCTACTGGTAGGAGCTCCAACAGGATCCTTGGGTCTCCCCCAGGAATCTGGTTGGATGACAGGCGAGCTTTTTGTCAAGTGGATGAGTCATTTTCAGAAGTTTAGTCATGCATCCAATGAATCACCTGTGCTACTGGTATTAGACGGACACGTCAGCCACAAAAACTGGGGAGTTCTGCAATATGCTAAAGACAACGGTATAGTTCTGGTGTGCTTGCCTGCTCATTGCAGTCACCGTATTCAACCCCTAGATGTATCTTCTTTTTCACCTCTAAAAGCTTATTTAAACCAGGAAGTGACAAAACAAATTCGATCTAACAATGGCAAGCCAATTTCTCAAATGCAAGTGGCTAGAATTTTTCGTCCAGAATATGAAAGAGCAGCTACAGTCGAAAACGCAGCTAGTGGTTTTAGAAACGCAGGTCTTTGGCCCATAAATCCTGACATTTTTCCGGAGCATTTGTTTGCACCATCTAGTACAACAGATCAACCTGATATAGCTGATGCTACCCAATTAGTTACACCAGCAATAGAACCAAATTTAGATGAACTATCTAAAGTAAAATCACCACATAATGCAGAAATTGGGAGTAGAAAAGAGGAAGGCATGGTTCTGCTCACAACGATAAGTCCCATGCCATCGACATCTAAAGCAGCGGCCACTAAGCGCAAGAAAACTCCTACATTACTAACTAGCAGCCCCTTCATGGAAGAAATTAAACAAAAAGAAATTGAAAAGGCGACAGTCAGCACAAGTGAAAAAATCATTATATCCATTCCAAAACATGGTTACAGTTATAGACGAAAGCTTGCTGCTCTTCAAGGGGCCATTATCATTTCGACAATTTATCCCTTCCAAAAGGGATCGGTTTGGTGTAAAATTCTTCGTTATGGTGGATTGCGAAACTGGTTACATACTGGACTTTATAATTTATACAGGTGGTAGCACCGAAATCACTGAAATCGACAAAAGTCTAGGTAAATCTGGCAATATAGTAATGACGTTAACCGAACCATATTGGAATAAAGGGCATCGCTTGTATAGTGATAATTGGTATACTAGCCTATGATGCACTCTTCAATAAAAAATTCAACTGTTGTGGTACCGTCAAAGCTAATAGGTAATTTATGCCCTCGTTTGAGAAAACGAAGAAAAAAGATAAAGGAGCCATACAATTTTTTTCGACTGGGAGGTTGCTGGCCCTGAAGTGGACAGATAAGAGGGATGTCCACACATCAATTCAAGATAATACAATGGGGGTTGCAAAAATAAGTCGAAATGAAGAAGTCGTGAAACCAAACTGCATCATTGATTACAATATGAACATGGGGGGAGTTGATAGAACGGACATGCTTTTGAGTACGACAGGATTTAGGAAGACGGGAATTTTTCCTTTTGACAGAAATGTCTTTACCGAGGAGGATTTTCTTGTGAGTAAGGTAACAGACAGAGCACTTGTGGAGCCGTTAGTTGATGTTATGTCGAATGAGGGCGATACAGATGGTGCTGGTGGAAGCCAGACTGAAGAAACTGCAAATGTAGCAATATAACACCACTAGTCGCAGAGGCAGAGAACTCAAATAAAAATGAATTCGTTTCTGCAGAAGAATTAAAAGGGTTTCCACAAGCAAAAGCATTAAAACTGGAAGGAAAGGTTGACAGAAAAGAAAGAGTGCAATTCTCACTGATACTCCTGAGAAGTCAGCTATTGAAGAACGAGAGCTAGAGATAATTAGAAAAAAAGCCCTAAAGAACTCTAGACTAAAGGCTCGAAAAGTAAAAGTGAGTCATCTTTTATGTTCTTCTGATTCCAGCGATGGAGGAGAATTTATGGCACAAGAATCCGGAGAGTCAGAATTTGAAATGCAGGTTGAAGAGGAGGAAGAATTTAATTTCGAGCCAGTCCAAACGAAAGCAGAGATCAATGAATTTGTTATCGTGGAGTTTTCTGCTAGAAAGAAAGTCTATTATGTTGCGAAAGTCATGGAAAATCAAACAGATGATATTCTGGTTGGTTGCCTTTTAATTTTCATTTTTATTTTTTTATTAATTTAGCTTTCCGTTTCAGGTCAGTTATCTAAGGAGGAGCCAAACATTTCCAAATTGCTTTGTGTTTCCTGATGAGGCCTCTGTTGCATTGGAGGACATGAGAATGATTTTGCTTGCTGCAGTTCCTGTTGGCACAACTAAAAGGCAGACGCCTGTAATAAAATTTCCTATAAATTTTGATTCTCTAAATATTCGCTAAAATATTAATTGTTTGTGTAACATACCTATCAATAAATGTATTTGAATAAAAAAATGTACTTTATTTTTAATTATTGTACTAAATAAGTATGGAATTTCAAGTTTTGAGGTCTGTCTCATTGTGCCCCACTGTGTGGGCCACAATGAGACAAAAACACTTTTCAAAAAAAATTTCATATTTTGCAAATTTTTGCAATTACACTTAAATAATAATTCAGATGAGGTACCAATAACTGTACTACAGGTTCCTGCAATAAGATTGGAATTAAGTGGGAAAACTTAATTTTTAAAATTGTTTTTCCAATTTTTGTCTCATTGTGGCCCACCCTACCCTACAATATGAACAAGGGGGGAATTGATAGAGCGGACATGCTTTTGAGTACCACAGAGTCCGTTAGAAAAACGGTGAAATGGTACAAAAAAGTTTTTTTTCACTTTCTGGACTTCGCTGTTCACAATTCCCATGTCATTTATAAAATGAAAACGGGAGAAAATATCCTGCTACTAGACTTTTAAAAAAAGTTGGTAAAATCTCAGATAGAAAATCACAAAAAAATAACACCAAGGAGTTCTAATAGCAACAGGCCAGACTATGCTCTCTCCGCTAAGGCTGATAAAACGACATTTCCCAACAACCTAGGTACCCTTGTAAGCCAGGAGTCAACAAGAAAATTCTGAAAAGGTGTCGTGTGTGCAAAACACAACAAAAGAAAGGCAACCACCTTTACTTGCAAAAAATGTGATGTGCCATTGTGTGCGGACGTGTGTTTTGAGAGGTACCATATCGACGGGTAGCCTGCAATATCTCCTAACTGACATTTTTTCTCAAAATGAGTTTTTGATGGTCGATGTCACCACCGCGCACGCGCTGGAAATATCTCCCATCTAACAAAACTTTGTTAAACTTGAATTTTAGACTAATTCAATATCCCCTATCACATGGGTCGGTTTATTGCGCGCAATTTCTCCTAACTGCAGTAGACTACACGTGTTTGTAAGTAGAGGTTGTTTACACCAGGTAAGTACCCTATTAAAACCTAATTTAATTTTTTTATACAGAAACTATTACTTTAATAATAAAAATTAAACGTCAGTATTAGGCATCGAATAAAGTTTTCAAAGATTTGAGACCGTGAATCAATCTCTTTAGCATTATTCGTAGTAGATAGGAGATTTTGAAATTAACCAAATTTATTTAGTGTTGGTTGAGTTTAGTGCAGTTAGGAGTGTTTGCTATTTACTTTTTTAGATTCTACACAATGAATCGTGCTCAGAAAATATTAAAAATGGCCCAAAATAAATATTTAGAGGATAATACACCAGTGGATATTATAGGAGTCAACATTTCGGAAAGCAATAATATTAGTAATATTGTGGCAATAGATCATGGTAAGTTTATAACTTTAATGTTCTTTAGTAGGTAGTTACTTAAAAAAATGTTTTTAGCAAACCCAGATGAGAACATTCCTGAATCGTCAAGTGCCCAAGCACAAGAACTCACGGATGGCACATACCTGATGACTGTAAATCCAAATAACGGATGTAGGTTTATTTAGATTTTCGATTTTTATTAAGTTTTACTAATAATTGTTGCGGTTTTAGAAGAGCTTATGCCAATCGACATTGACTTTGCCATCAGTGATCCAATATCAGCGAGATACCTATTATCAGGTTAGATAATATGGAAATTCCCAACTTACCTAACATTGCAACAGGGGAACCGATTCAGCAATCAGCTTGTACAAATAATGGTCTTTATAATTTAATTAATTAAATTCATTTTTCACACTTTAAATAATTATAGGTGGTACTAAAAGTTCGTCGGATAACAATAGCGACAGTTCTGATGAGTATAACCCATTAGATAGCAACAGCGAATTCAGCAATGAAGACTTTAGCGATGAAAACCCTTTAAATGAACCTGAAGAAAATGAAACAATAACAGCTGTAGGTAAGAATGATGAATGAATGACAAATAATTTTTAATTTATTAAGGGTGGTTTTCCCCGGCAAAAATATTATTCACATAGATACATTACTATAATTTAAATTCTCAAGAAAAATGCCACTTAGCTTTTCGTTGCAACCCACCAACATAATAATTGTTACCTTCTCTCAATATTCTTACAGACACTGAAGAAAATAATACTGACCCTAATTAAGACAACTCGGAAAATTCCAGAAAGAGGAAACAGGTAGCGGATAAAGAATCTTGGATTCGTGAAAAAATAGGAAAAAAAGAATGCGCAGAGAAGATTATTTGGGTTTTTCTAAAAATAAAAATGAAACAAGACACTATGCGAACTGCGAGAAAACTAAAACCGGCGTGCTATTCAAAATTTTGTAAAAAGTCCAAGGTTAGAAACTGTTCAAATGTTACAGTGATTCAAAGAAAGAAATTGTTTACATATTTTTGGAAAGAGATGTCATGGAACCAAAGGAAAGGATACATATCTGCACATGTTAAAAAAGTGCCCGTCAAAAGAAAAACATCCAATAATTCTAGATGACAAGGGACGTTTGTTTATTATTTAAATATAAACAATACAAAAATTAAGATATGTTTTTAAATACGTTTGATTTGGGATATAAGACAGTGCAAGAATGGGTAAACAATAGCAGCGATGGGATGCATCAGGAACAAGAAAGAAAGCTAACCGTCAAACAAGCATTATTAAAACGCACACTTTCTAATATTGGAACTATCGATAGTTTCTTGGATGAATTGCCCAAACTTCCGTCCCATTACTCTCGAAAAGAGTGTTCAAAATTATTCTTGGAACCGATTTTTAAGACGTTTGTGAGTGTCTATAAGCTCTATGAAGAGTACTGCAGAAAAAAAAAATTTGAACTTTTTAACTAAAAAGTATTTTTATAGAAGATTCAAGGAAAAAAATTTAGCTATTTATCAACTCAAGAAAGACCAGTGCAATATTTGTTGCGCTTACATTACAGGAAATATTTCTGAGGAAACTTATATTGGGCATAGAAACAGAAAGGACCGAGCACGTCAAGAAAAACAAGACGACAAAAGCAGATCGTTAAATGGTGAGTGTATCACCATATGTGTAGATTTAGAGGCGGTGAAATTAGCCCCATATTTGGAAGCTGGCGCTTTTTATTACAAAACAAAATTATGCGTGCATAATTTTA